>JABUQX010029765.1:5000-20000 GCA_015478945.1 Trachelipus rathkii
TCTAACTCTAACCCTAACCTTTTTGCTCCTGTCTGAGACCCAGATGGCTAGGAATTCATCCTCTAACTTGTTTAATATGTCCAACTATAACTTATTTCATAATTTCCGTCTGAAGGGTGGAGTATGTGCCTATGTAAACATAAACACTCCTGTAACATGTCTTAAGAATCTCGAATCTCCTAACTTCGATGTTCTGTGGCTTAAAATCTTTCTTCCTTCTACTACAATAATCTTGTGTTTCTGCTACTGTTCTCCTAACAGAACAGATTTTCACGCCTTTTTTGAATATCTTAACTTCTCATGAGACTGTTATATCTTCTCATCCAAATACTGAGGTCCTCTATTTGGGGGATTTCAATGTACACAACACTGAATGGTTGGGTCCTCTCATACTGATTTAGGTGGGGAGGAGGCTGAATCATTCAGCATTCTCAACGACCTGGAGCAACTAATTAAAGAACACACACACATTCCGGATCGTCCCAACCAATTTTTGAACACACTTGACCTATGTTTCCCCACTAGTCCTTCTCTCTATAAATACACCACCTTCAAGCTCCTATTGGTAAATCTGACCACAATCTTATATCTCTTAATTTTAATACTTTCTCTCTCTCAGTTAATTGAATTATGAAGTTTGCGTTTTTTTCTGGCACTTTAATCGGGCCGATTGGTTGCCCTAACGTCGCTTCTACATTAACTATAATGAATGACTGTTTTGACTCTGGTGACGCTTCTGCTTCTTTCTGCCGATAAGGTGGGAACTGTAATCGTTGATGGATGAGCAGGTTCATTTTCTTCGACTAAATCTTTCTCTCTCCTCATAACCATGGTTCGACTGTGCTTTTGTTCTCTAACCATTCAGGATAGAGACAGTGCGTATCGGGAGGAAAATTCCTCGTTCTCCTATCACCTTTGCTAATTTCATTCAGCTAGAAATCGTTGTATAGGATACTCTTCGACGAGCAAAGCAAGCCATCAAACGAAAGAGCGCTAACCTCCTAGGTTCTCCTACTGAAAATCTTTCTGGCCTCTGCCAAAAACAAACATCTCTAACAATTTCTGTAAATCTGCCTTCCTCCTCTTATTCGATCTGATCTTGGTTCTGCTGTTAATTCTCCAACTGAAAGGCCAATCTCTTCGGTTCCTAATTTCCTCTAACTCAACCCTGGACGATTCTGGCATTTCTCCTCCCCCTCCTCCTTCTCCTCTCGGGTGTCCTATGCCTTTGCCTGTGATTACATTTTGATCGGGTGCATGGACTCCTGAAATCTATGAACGTTAGAAGGCGGGGTGGACTGATGGCGTTCCTCCCTCAGCTCCTTGAGGGAATGTGCCTCTCCGTGCTGACCTCCCGCCCCTCGTTCAACTATATTCTCTATGTCTCCAACTACTAACACTTTCCCTCAGTGTTGGAAGGGCGCACACGTCCAACACATTCTTCAACTCATTTCAATTGCTCCCTCTTTACTTCTAGAATTGCCTCCCGTTTTAATCTTCCGATCATTCTCGCTGATCTTGATAGGATTTCCGGGTGGGGTCGCCTCAACCTTGTGAAATTTAATTCTTTAAAACTCAACTTCTACAAATCTCCCTCTCTAAAACACCTTCCAACTTTCCTATCTCTTTCGACGGTTTTCTCGTCTCTCCTTAGCCTTAACATAAGCAAAAAATGTTTTGGAAACCTAACATCACAACGGTTGCTAGGGCGGCCTCAAAGAAACTGGGAGTTCTGGTTTAGACTGCGAGACTTTTTTCCTCTCCTCAGTTACTCCAGCTATGTCATAGCTCCCATCCGCCCTTTGTATGGAGTACTGCTCTCATATATCTGGGCTAAGGGCCTCAGCTTTTGGATAGGGTCGAGTCAAAAGCCAAAAGACTTATAAACTCTTCCGTACTTTCCACTTCTCTTGACCCTCTATCTTTGCGGCGTGATGTTGGTGCTTTATCTCTTTTCTATAGGTACTGCAGCGGCAGGTCCTCGAGGGAACTTGTCACTCGCGTACCACCACCTTTACGACACCCTCGTAACACTTGGGGTGCTGCTGCGCACGAGTTTTGTGTGGATATTGGTAACTCCGGGGTAGTTCGCTGCGGTGCTTCCTTCTTTCTGCCACCTCGGTTCTGTTGTGGAATTCTCTCCATCTTCTGTGTTTCCTCTGCTGAATTTAATCTCCCTCACTTCAAAGCTTGCGTCTGTGCTCATATGCGTAATTTGCGTTAAGTGTGAACTTCTGAGGCGTGCAACACCCTCTCCTTGAATAGAGCTTTGCCCGTGAGTGGTGGTGTGACAACTATAATATATATATATACATGTGAGTAGTGGAGAAATATATAATATATATATATATATATATATATATATATATATATATATATATATATATATATATATATATATATATATATATATATATATATATATATATATATATATATATATATATATATATATATATATATATATATATATATTATTATTATTATTTTTTTTTTTTTTGCTGTCGTTGTCTGCCGCGTTCTAGCCACCTACGGCCGCCCTCATATTCTGCCGCCCTAGGCATTTGCCCAGTTTGCCTAGTGGTTAAGAGGGCTCTGCTAAGACCCCCTACTTTTTGAAACCCCCATCAAAATTTTCACATTTTTTTTTTTTTTAATTATTTAGATTATTAGAAAAATTCCTTCTGAACATCATGGTGTAATTATTTTTTAAAAAATTTTAAATGTTTTTTTAGATACTGAAATTTATTTAGAGAGCTGTCCAACTAAAAAAATTCAATTCCAGTCAAAATTGCAATTCCAGGTTCAGGATAAAAAAAATGTTTTATTTATAATTATATATAAAAATCTTCTTTTTTTTCATATTCTCAACCTCCCACTCATTCTTCGGATTTTACTCAGTCAAATAAATGGAGTCGAAGCCGGAGCCATATCCTGGGTATAAATTTTTTTCATGAAATAATTTTTTTAGATGAAAAATTTATCGGCACAAAACGTACTTACAATTTTCAAATATTGCAGAATCCTTAGACTGATCCAGAGTCAGAGCCGAGTTGAAGTCGGAGCCAGAGTATGAAATTTTTTCGAAAAATATATTTAGGTGAAAAATTTATTGCCAGAAGAGGTGCTGAATTTAATTTTCAATTTTTTTTTTTTTATCTGATACGAAGCAACAATAACTCACCTGAAGAAAAGTGCTGAAGAGGTTTAGATGTTGGATGAGACTTGCAAGATCGAAGACTAAACTAATATAAATTATGTTAACTAAATATTTATAAATTATACTTGTCGCTTCATTTTATACGTGAGAATAAACTAACCATAAAATTACTACTATGGTATTATATCAAAGTTCACGACATCATCATAAACTGGTAATGTTAAAGTAATATTAACGTCCTCTTCCTTCATCTAATAGAACGATTAAATAAATTAAAATACTAATAATAATAAAATTAAAGTTGAAAACGCATCATTTAGATCATCTGAAAGAAAAAACGGAAATCCATTTTCTACTGAACTTCTTCAAATTTATGCTCTTCTTCTTCTTCATTAATTAGATCAAAATTCTGTCTCCTCATCTCTTTTCTTCATCCTCTTCAGATTCTTCCAACTCTTCATATCTTTCTTCTTCTCTCATTTTTCTTCTCTTCCGGTTTTCTTCTAATTCTCGTAATATGTATTCTATTTACCTCTCTAAGAGAACCTCCATGTTTCACTACTATAGTTTTGCCGTCTATTCCAATGATTCTTGCTGGACCTCTCCATTCTTTCTCATTCTCCCTTTTATAATAAACTTCCTCTCCAATTACTGCTTCCTCCACTTTATGATCTCACATTTTCTATTAAGGCCCTTCTCATTTTTTCACTGGCCTCTTGTTTTATGTGAATCTCTCTAGCCTTATGCATGGCTATCAAATTCTCTTTTAACATCCTTTCTTCGTTTCCTCTTTCTAAGCTTGATGGTCTGTCATTGTTTATCACGGTAGGAATACCTATATTCCTTCCAAATAATAATTGGTTTGGAGAAAATCCACCTTTCATCATTAAACTGTTTTTGGCAGCTAATGACCAATTTAAACATACTTCTTTTGTAACTCCTTCCTCTTCTGATGAACTTCCGCTTGATTTCTTTACAAAAGTCATCTGAGTTCCTTTCTAAATTCTTTGATAGCAGAAATATGACTTTATCATCGTGAATACTGAAACGACGGCGGATTAAGTCTACGATTGCCACATTTAATATTCCTTTTACAGAAAGACAAAACACTTCATACTTAGATTCATTATTTTTGCACCAATGTTGCACAAGTGACCATTAGGGTCATTCTTCTGTAGCCAATTCTGGTTGAAAGATGTACATCCTCTTGGCATGATGAATACTTTTTTTTTATATTATTATTATTATTATTATTATCCCGTTCATCTTACCCGTCCCTTCCTCAGTTTATGTCCCTTCTCCTCGTTTTCTGTACGTAATACCCTACGTATTCCTAGTATTTCTCTTCTGAGAGTCTCCCCATTACCCTGCTTCCCAGTGGCTACCGGGCTGTTGTCTCTGTGCGTGTTATATGCCCATCTTGCCCTCCTTCCTACGTGGGTGAGGGTACAGGTTAAAAACCGGTTGTTCTCGCCTTTCTCCGGGCCGCCTATTGTAGGGGACCCGAACCTTGCCTAACCTGTGAGGAGGCTGTCCTGCACTTGGGCTTCGCGTCTTATCCGTGTGGTGCACGGCTTTTATTTTCCATCTTCGGTACTGGACGCGGGGTCCCGGGGAGCTTTCCCGAGGCCACACCCATGGTCCACCCTACGGGGTGGGGTTACTAGGTGGGAGGTGTTATGCTCTAGGCCTGTGGTGGGCGCGGTTATGCTCCCGGGATTTATGCTTATATTCATCGTTTGTGTTAACGTATTTGTGTTTATTTAATGCGGTGCGAGATGTTTTACAGGAGTATTTCTCATGAAAAAAAAATAAAGGATAAACGTTTTGCAGAAAAGCGTCAATCATAATCTGTCGGGCGCTTAATCCAACCCCTCCCTGGCGGCTCCCAGACCAGCGATCAGTAAGGGCTTTGATGCCCTTATTGATGAAATAGTTGGTACTCCCCCACTCGACCCAATTGTCCTCGATTTCGGACTCGTTTCGAGGACTACCCCATCTAGACCATGTGAGGCTGTTGTGGCCTCTCAGAATACCCTTGTCTCTCCACCCTTACGTCAGCCACCCCAAAAGCCCCTGCGTCAGCAGGGTCCTATTCCTAAACGCCAGAATAAACCAACTAAGATGATCGCTTTCTCGGAGCCCCTCCAGGGGTTCAGACCTTTCTTCCTCTGTCCGCAGCCCCTTCTTTGCCTTGGAGAAGGAAATCCTGGAGCAGTGCGCCATTCATAAGTATGTTCTTCGAGAGGCTACCACCGGGCAAGAGAGAAGCTGGCTCATCTTCCTCTTTCTTATGCTGTGGCGACGACCACTTCATCAGTGGTTGCCTTGCCATTGCCCATCGCCCATCGCCCCCGTGCGTTGTGTCTGGAACTTGTTCCGCTTTCACGTTCGACCATTCGGCCTTCCGTGCCGGTTAACGGATCACCTGACTTGGTGTTTCCTGTGGCTCTGGACAATTGTCCTCCCAACTCTCCTACCATGGTCCGCCGGCCCACTCGTCGTTCTTTGCTGACACACACGACCCTCTCTCATGCTCCTCACCTTGTAGAGGTCAATGCGGATCCCAAGGGGATCTCTGATTTCCGCTTCTAAGGTCGATGGCAAACGTCCATGTGCCTCGTCGGAGCTTACCTGTACCATCTCCCGGAAACGACCTGCTTCTGTTTCGCCGGGGAAACACCAAGCCCCTCTTAACGGTTGCGAGAGTCCGTCCAAGGGTGGATCTTCCCAGGTCAGACATCCGTACTCGCTTGCTTATCGGGCCACGGACTTCTTGAAACAAAAGGAACCCGTTTGCACTGGGGACCTGTCTCTGTCATGCCAAAACGGGCTCGCCGCGCTGACAACCCGCGTGGCCAATCCGGGAACACTGGTCCGACCTCTGCCCGTTCTCATCATTTGTTACCACGCCGCCCAAGCCTCGCTTCTGCTTCTTACATTATTCAAGCGATTCTTGAGATTTTCTGATGCCACTCATGGACTCTTCGACTACTCATCTTCCGTGGGATTGTCACGTGCTGACACAGGGTTCCGTCCAGGGGAAAGTCAGAGGCAGTCTCGATTGGCACCTCGCACGACTGTGGTCTTCCTTCGGGTAGACGTGACGCCGCTTCGAGGTGTTGAGGTGGTTGGCTGCTGGTGGACGCAGGAGGAAGGAGTCTTCTTCCCTTCCTGCCTCTTCCCCTCCACCCCCTTTGCCCCGTTGACTGAGCCATCTGGCTCTACTCAGGCGCGTGTTGCTTCCGAGATTTTGTCTGCGGACACCACAAACTTTTTTCCAATGTGTCTCCTATAACTTCCGCCGATACCATTCCTGCTTGTCCTCCTCTTCCATCTTCCCCATCCTCTGTTGGGGCACCTCCTGGAGGGACACAGCCCCTTCCCAGACCTGCTAAGAAGTCTGGCAGGGGTGTGCCAGCTGGGAAGAAGGGTTTGAAATGTGGGAGTGTGACTTCGCGCGCTGGCTAGCCCTCTCCCTGATGTGGCCAGGAACCACTCATCAGAAGGGAGGCTCACACATTTCCTGCTACATGATCTTCCTCTTTTCCCCCGGGGTTTGAGGTTCCTGTCAGTGTGTCGTCCGACTGCTCACGGGACCATCAGACTTTATCCTCTGAGAAGACTGCCAAATCCCACAACATCGTGACTATTGCCTTGACTGTCCTGACCTCATTGATTGTCTCTCCCGTTTGGCGACCACGTTTCATAGAATGGAACTGCCGCGGATACTTTGCCAATTATGAAAAACTGAAGAGATTACTTGTCGCTCATCAGCCATTTGTTTACATGAATTACAACTTCGTGACCGTGACCTTTTGCAACTTTCAAGGTACAGGGAACCCCTTATTTCCCTGAATCGGGGAGCCAGCGACAGAGGTAGGGCATCGATCCTGCTTCACGAGTCTGTCCCATTCACTCCCGTTCTCCTCTCTACTCGACTGCATGCCGTAGTGGCTCGTATCCATCTTGACACTCCGCTTACTCTGCGCTCAGTGTACCTCATGCCCAGCTGCAAATATACCAAGAAGGACCTCGCCGATTTTTTTTCGCGAGTCTCCCACCGCCGATGTTAGCCCTCGGTAACTTTAACCTCCGCCATCCTTTGTGGGGTAACTCTGTTACGTCCCCCAATGCCGATTTGTTGAGTATTATGGAGGATTTCTCTCTGGGATGTCTCAACACTGGCCTTCCAACCTTTGAATGTTTTGATACAGGCACTTCTTCCTGTGTTGACGTTTCGTTGTGTTCCATCTCGTTTTTGGATCGTTTTGGGTGGGAAAGGTCGTCTTTCCTCTTTGGTAGTGACCACTGCCAAATCGTGATACTATCCTTCAGCCCCAGTCCGCAGCAACCACCTTATTCTGGGTGGCGCTACGACAGAGCAAACTGATCTTCCTTTCATCAGGCCACTTACTTTCTTATCTTTTCTGCAACTACCTTGTTCCCGTCGCCGAAGGATGCTTTCACTTACTTTCAGGAAGTTATCCTTCAGGGGGCAACGGACCATATAACACGTTCATCTGGAACCCGGGACCAGGAACGTGCTCGGGCTAATCGTGAAAAAACGTAAGTTGTATAGGATGTATAAACAGACTACCACACCTTCCAACTTGATTCTTTTCAAGGCTTCGGCGGCCCGCTCCCGGTGTCTTAATAGCAATACGCGGAAACAGTTAATTCTTCTATGCCTGTATCATCGGTCCATAAAAATATGCGAAAATTTTCACGAAAACACCATGCTGATCCGCCTATTATCCTCGTCTACGGCTCGCAAACCTCTGATGTCCTCTCTGCTCCCGGGTCATGGCGGACGAGTTGGGTTATCACTTCGCGTCCTTCTCCAGCGGCTCCCGGTATCCTGCACCTTTTCGTTCTTGGCCACCTGCGGGTGGAGTTTCCGGATTTTTTATGTTCCACCTGGTGAATGATCTTTCCATACAACGAGGTTATTCACCGAGCAAGAGTTCCAGACCGTCCCTAAACTTTGCAAGGAAAGAGCACCTGACCTGACGAGCATCTCCTTTTCATGATGCTCAGGTGTATTATTATTCATTATTTTTACGATTATTATTATTTTTATTATTATTATTAGTAGTAGTAGCCCCCCCGTTAACGTACCCCACCTTGTCGGTGGGGGGGCTCAGGTACCTTTTCCGAATGGTATCTGCGAATTGGTTTTTTTGTTTTTTTTTCGTTGATTTTTCCCACCTTTTTCTCCATAATATTCCATTTCTGGTTTTGTTTCTTATTATTATTATTTATTATTATTATTATTTATTTTTATTATTATTATTATTTATTATTATTATTATTATATTATTATATTATTATTATTATTATTTGATTATTTATTTTCCCGTCCCTTACCCTTCCTTCCTCAGTTCTGTCCCTTCTCCTCCGTTTTCTGTCCGTACTACCCTACGTATCCCTGATCCTCTCTCTTCTGAGGCAGCTCCCATTCCCCTGCTTCTGGTGGCTACGGGCTGTTTGTCTCTTGTGTGTCATGGAGGCCCATCTGCCTCCTTCCTACTGGGTGCAGGGTACAGGTTTAAAAACCGAGTTTTTTCGTTGCCTTCCTCCATGCGGACTAATTGTACGTTTCCCGAACCTTGCCCTCACCTGTGAGCCGAGAAAAGCGCTTCTGCACTTGGGGCGCATAAAGTCTAAATGGCTTCAGCGTCTTATCCGTGTGGTGCACGGCTTTTTATTTTACCACATCCTGTGGACCCTGGACGCCGAGTTCTCGGGAGGGACTTTCCCGAGCACCCCACACTCATGGCCCACCCTACGGGTGGGGTTCGGGGGGGGGGAGGTAGGTAGCTCTGGGCCTGTGGTGGCGGAGTTGCGCAGTACGCTGCCGGGATTACTATGTTCTATTCATACATATTGTGTTATTGATTTTGTTGTTTAGTTTATTTGCGTGTGTGCTGATGTTTGCAGGAGTATTTTCATGGGAAGAAAATCTAAAAAGATTTTACCGTTTTCCAGAAAGGTGGCAATCAACCACTGCGGGTCCCCCAGGACCCGTCCCTCCCTGGCCGTTCCAGGCCTGCAGTCCAGCAGGGGCTCTTGACGCCCTTGTTGATGAAATGGTTTGTACCCAACACCCACCCCTATCGCCCTCGTTCCGGTCCCGTTCAGGACTGCCCGTCTAGATCCAGGCGAAGGCTGTTGTGGCTTCACAGCAATACCCTTGTCTCTCCCGTCTTACCGTCTTGCATGTCCAGGAGCCCCTGCGTCAGCGGGTTCCATTCCTAAACGCCAGTATATAACCAATCGCCGACGATGCACGTTCGCCGCCGACCCCTCCCTCTCAGGGGTCCGGACGGAGATCTATGCAATCCAAACCTCGCCTTTACTTTCCTTATTTACATTCAAACTCCTCTCGTCCAACTGACTTCTGTGAGCGCAGCTACCATCCTTATGTATTGCTTTGGAAGTCTTGCCTCCCAAAACTACTGAGGCCACCAGGCTACGCCAATGGAGAGAACGGTTCCCTCTTGGTTGCGTGCTGCCTCTCGTACCCAGAGAACGTCCTTGCTTCCCTATCCATCTGGGGAAGATTCCCGTCATTTCTAAACCTGATGTTGTCCGTAACACGTCGAAGGGTACCATAACATGCGCCGGAGTTCTTTTCCGATGCTTCGATTGACATCCTTACTCATTTACAGGCTCACCACGTGCCTATCACCGACGTTTTTCAGTTCCCTCCACGTAATGAAGACCCCTCAAAGACGAACCCTCGTCTGTTACTTACCTTCTCTGTGCCTTTCCCTCCATCCAAGGTAAGACTTGGTTTTACCATGCACACGGTTCGGACTTATGTACCCTTCCCGAGAAGATGTTTCAAGTGCCATAAATTTGGTCACCCCCAGAAATATTGTCGGTCTCCCCAGACCATCTGTCCGACATGTGGCAGTTCTCTCCACCCGAACTGTGACAGAGATCCTCCATGTTGTCCTAACTGCAAGGGGCCGCACCCGGCCTCCTCTGTCCACTGCCCCCTTTTTCGCCTTGGAGAAGGAAATCCTGGAGCAGTGCGCCATTCATAAATATGACCGTCGTGAGGCTACCCGCCGGGCGAGGGAGAAGCTGGCTCATCTTCCTTTTCCTATGCTTGCAGCGGCGACGACTCCCATCGCGGATTGCCTCTTCCGTTGCTCATCGCCCCCGTGCGATGCCTCCGGGGCTTGTTCCGCTTTTACGTTCGACCGTTCGGCCTTCCGTCCGGTTCCCGGTCACCATGTTTCAGGTGGCTTTTCGGGGCCTGGACAATTGTCCCCAACTCTCCGAAAGGGTTCCGCCGAACCGCTCGATCGTTCCTTCGCCGACACAGCACCGACCCTCCTCACGCCTCCTCTCCTTGTAGAGGTCCATGCAGCTCCCAAGGGGATGTCTGATTTTTGCGATAAGTTCCGCTTCTGAGGTGAATGGGCAATCATGCCATGCTGCCTCGTCACGAGACTACCTGTACGTCTCCCGGAAACCGCCCTGCTTTTCTGTTTCGCCGGGGAAACACCGAGTCCCTCTTAACGGTCACGAACGTCCGTCCAAGGTGGATCTTCCCGGAACAGACAATCCGGTCTCGCTTGCTTATCGGGCGCGGACTTCTTGAAGCAGAAGGATCCCGTTTGTACTGGGGAACCTGTCTCTGTCCTGCCTAAACGGGCCCGCCGCGCTAACAACCCGCTGTGGCCGATCTCGACCAGTGGTGTTCCGCACTCTTGCCGTTCTGACTAATTTTACTACTTACTCCGCCATAAGACCGCTTTTTGGCCCCATTCAGCACTATCAAGGATTCCTGAAACTGTTTTCGGATGGCCACGATGGACTCTTCGAACTACTCTTCTTTCGGGGTGTCCCGTGCTGACACTGTCCCACCGGAGGGGAGTCCGAGGAGGTATGCGATTGACACCTCAGCCCGCTCGCAGTCTCCTTCGGGTCGACGTAGGCCTCCGCTTTCGATGTGTGTTGAGGGTGGGTTGGCTGCTGTTGGATGCAGGAGGATGGAGGAGTCTTCCCTTCCTGCCTCTTCCCTCCACCCCCTTTGACTTCGGTCCCGTCGACGGAGCCTTCTGGCTCTTCTCGAGCGTGGACCGCTTCCGAGATTTTAACTGCTGACGCCATACACTTGTCATCCGATGTGTCTCATCTCACTCCCGCCGACATTCCTACTTGTCCTCCTCTTCCATCTTCCCCAGCCTCTGTTAGGGCACCTCCTGGCAGGACACTTTCCCCTTCCCAGCCTGCTAAGAAGCTAAGAATCTGGCAGGGTGCGTCTGAGGGGAGGAATGTTCGAAATGTGGAGTGTGACTTGGCGCGCCTCTTTGGCGAGCCCCTCTCCTGATGTGCCCAGGAACCCCCTCTCGAAAACAGGGGGGTCCACACATATCCTGCTGCGTGATCTTCCTCCTCCCTCCGGGGTGAGGTCCCCCGTGTTGGTGGCGTCGTCGGCGCTCGCGGACCTTCAGCTTTAAAACCTCTGCCCAAGACGCACATCCCAAACATCGTGACTATTAAGGCTCGACGGAATCGTCCTGAACCTTTGATTGTTTCCCGTTTATGGCACGTTTTATCCAATGAACTGCCGCGGATACTTTGGTAATTACGAAGAGCTGAAGAGAGATTCCTTGTCGATCAATCAAGCCCCTTGGCTGTTTGTTAACAGGAGTTGCACACTTCGTGACCTGAACCTTTTACAACCTTCCACGGTACAGGGAGGCCCCTTAATTTCCCGAATCGTGGTACCAGCTGACAGGGGTGGCCGGCAGCGATCCTGCTTCACGAGTCTGTCCATAATTACTCCCATTCCACCTCTACAATCCGCTGCAATGCCGTGGCGGCCTCCGTATCCAATGCTGAACGCGCCGCTTACGCTGGTGCTCGGTGTTATCCTGGCCTCCGCAGCTGTAAATATACCAAGAAAAACCTAGTCGATCTTTTCAAGAGTCTCCCACACAGCTCCAATGTTTGGTCCTCGGTGGAACCTTAAACCTTCGCCATCCTTTGTGGGGTGACTCTGTTTACGTCCCCAATGCCGGTTGTTGTTGAGTATGTTTGCAGGATTTTCATTGAATGTCTCAACACGGGCCTTCCCACCTTTGAACGTTTTTGATACAGGCACCTCTTCCTGTGTTGACGTCTCGTTGTGTTCTATCTCGTTCCTTAGATCCTTATGGGTGGAAAGTCGTCCTTTCCTCTGTGGTAAGTGACCCACTACCCTATCGTGGATACCATCCTCGGCCCCAGTCGCACGTAACCACCTTATTCTGGCTGGCGCTATGACAGGGCGGACTGGTCTTCCTTTTATCCAAGGCCACTTACTTTTCCCTCTTTCCTGCAACTACCTTGTTCCCGTCGCCGAAGGATGCAGCTTCACTTTAACATTTCAGGAAAGTTATTCCTCAGGCGCAACGGAGCATCATACCCCGTTCATCTGGAAGACCCGAAAATCATACAACCCCCGGTGGAACCAGGAGTGTGCTCGGGCTAATCGTAAAAGCGTAAGTTATATAACGCTGCATAAACGACTCCCAACTTCAAACTTTATCGTTTAAGGCTTTCGCGGCCCGTTCCCCGGCCGTATTAATCGACGTAACGCGGAAACTAGTACCATTTTCGACATATCGCCTGTCCACCGCTAAATTCTTCTCACACCCTGTATCTTCAGTCCCATAAAAAGGTATCGGCAATTTCCCGAAAAACACCAATGCTGATCCGCCCTATTATCCTCGCCTGATCGGCCCCGCAAACTCTGATGTCATCTCTGCTCCCGGCGTTGTGGCGGACGAGTTGGGTTACACACTTCCGGGACTGCTCAGCGGCTCAATTATCGCTGACTATTCGTATCCTCAGTCCGCTTGCGGTTGATTTCCTGATTTTCTGTCCGCCTGGAACAGACCTTCCATACAACCGGCTATTCACCAGGGCCGAGTTCCAAGACGCCCTCAAGCTTTGCGGGGATGGAGCGCCTGGCCCCTGACGGCATCTCCTTTCAGATGCTTCGACATGCACATCCATCTGCCACTGCCTTCCTTCTCGGTTTATACAATAGAATATGGGTTGAGGTCTTTCCTCCTGTCTGGTCTACTGCAGTATATTGTCCCCATTCCCAAACCTGGGAAGATCCGAAGTCGCTAACCACCGCCCTATTTCATTGACCTGCAATCATGTAGAGCTCATAGAGAAGATTGGTGCCTTCCAGTCTTGGTAATCCCCACGTTGGAAGCAACTCCATGCATTTCCAAACTACCAATTTGGTTTTCCGTCGCCATCGCTCGACTCAGGATCCTCTCCTTACGGTGTCACGACATTCGCGAGTCCTTTTAGCTTTCAACAAAATCGAAGACCCTGCCGTCTTCCTTTTTGAACTTCGAAAGAAGGCGTATGATGCACGTGGAGGTTGGGTTTTTTGCGGAGCCCTCCACTCTTTGGGAAGCTAGGGGGCAAATTCCCTATTCCTTCAGTTTGTTGAATGTCGGACCGTTTCGTTCAGGTGCCGTTGTGGGTGCCAACGCTGATCGAGGCATGTTTGTGAGTCCTGACGCAGGGTGCCGCAGGGCAGTGTACTGAGCGTGTTGCTTTTTCGCTATTGTTTCAATAGCGCATGTTCGCTCGATTCCGCCGTCAGTGCACGCTGCTCCATCTTATGTGACGATCTTGCCCTGTAACATCTCTGGTGCAAACTCCCTTGTATGGAACGTCAACAGTAAAGGTTGCCATCGATAGGGTTTCCTTCTGGTGCTCTGTGCTCTCTTACATTTTCCACTCGAAACTACGGCCGTGCTTTTCCGGAAAATCCTCGTCGTCGGGGTCGCCTACAATTGCCTCCAAAGTTACGTCTCTATTGGCTTCCCTATCCGTGTGAAGCCGAGGGTGCGGTTCCTGGGTCTGTTGCCCGATGAGCGCCTTACGTACCTTCCTCATATTACTCTCCTCAAAGTTAATTGGCCGCCGTCTTTGGAAATCTCTTAACGGCACCCTCCCTCAGGACCTGGGGTGCTGGAACAGAAGACCCATGTCCACCCTATACATCATGCTGGGTGCGGGCTAAACTGACTATGGTTGTGGCCATTTATGGGGCAGACCTCCAGTCCTACCTCCGCCTTCTTAACCCCATTCAAACTGAAGGTCTGAGAATTGCACGGGTGGATTCCGTTCCTCTCCGAGGGGAAGACCTGGAGGTGGAGGCCGGGGTGATGCCCCTATCCCTGCGGAGGGAGCAGCTCATGTGCTCGCTGTTAATCCGTCTTCAGGTTCCTACCTCGAAGAGCCTGACACCTAATAAGAGCGTGTTCGTCACAACCCTTCTTTATTGCCATTTGCTGGGGTTGTTACTTTCATCTTTTTTCCTCGACCTTCCTCAGCGCGCGGTCATGCAATTTGATTTTACCTCTACTCCGTCACAGTGGGTCTCTCCCCTCTGCTCTCTGCAGTGGAATCCAGTCTTTTTGCATAAGTCGGAGGCGCACCCGGTGCTGTTGAGGGATTCCTTTGTATCTCACGCGGTGGTCCATAGCGACTCTATAGCGGTTTACACCGATGGTTCAAAGACGGAGGAAGGGGTGGAGCTTCAGCTGTGTTTCCGGACATCACTGTATCCCATACCCTTCCGCCTTATTTGTCTGTTTTTACAGCTGAACTAATAGCTATGTCCATGGGCGGTGAACAGGATCAGTACCTTCGCCCGTGGGGGTAAATTAATACCATCTTTTCGGATCTCGGGAGCGCTCTCCCGTCGTTGCGTTACCGGTCAACCCGTACAACCCGTTGGTCCTGTGCATTCAACAGTCCCTCTGCTTGTTAACTGCGCAGCACCACAACATTGCAGTTCTGTT
>JABUQX010029766.1:0-25013 GCA_015478945.1 Trachelipus rathkii
GTAAGTTTGCCAGGGTTAAGTTAGGTTAGGTTAGGTTAGGTTGCTAGGTTAGGGTTATTTTAGGTTAGGTTACCCCCAAATATTGCAATGTATTTACCCTAAAATTATTAAAATAACGATATATTAATTATGATTTTCGCTCCTGGAGTCAACCACTTATAAATAGCCTATATATATATATATATATATATATATATATATATATATATATATATAGATGTAGTGAAAGATGAATTTGAAAATATAGTGCGGTTCTCGGAGAATATAAGTAGGAGGGCCTTGTTGAAGAAATATGAAGGAATCAAATAGATGCTAAAGGTTAAAAGTTAATAAAAATTATTACATTTATAAGCTATTTAAATACATTCATGAGCTTTCGTTCCTATATGCTGGAACCTCGTTCAGATGAAATTATTTATTCCTTCATATTTCATCAACAAGGCCCTCCCTATAAATATTGTACCAGCGGACATTTCTAAATAACTTATATATATATATATATATATATATATATATATATATATATATATATATATATATATATATATATATATATATATATATACATGCATATATCAGAGGAGGAGAGGAGAGAGAGAGAGGAGAGAGAGAGAGAGAGAGAGAGAGAGAGAGAGGAGTATATATATATAGGGGAAGGACAATGGAATGCAGGAAGGAATGGAAGGAAGGATGGAAAGAGTATGGAATCCTTCTCAATGTAAAGTAGTAACCCATAGAACAGGGTAATAGCTGGGTCTCTAATATTGGACACTGCTATAGATTGCTTGATAGGTACCACCTTATTATAGATAGAGATAGGATGAATAATACTAGGAATATTGTTGACAGTATTCGAGCAATATTTACTCGGAAACGGATACAAGCACAACAATAATAAAACAAATAATAATGCGAATCATAATAATACCCCTAATATTACTAATAACAATATTAATCAATAATAATTATTTGATAAGTAATATTACTATGATAATAATAATAATAATAATAATGGAATGGAATGGAATGGAATGGAATGGAATGGAATGGAATGGAATGGAATGGAATGGAATGGAATGGAATGGAATGGAATGGAATGGAATGGAATGGAATGGAATGGAATGGAATGGAATGGAATGGAATGGAATGGAATGGAATGGAATGGAATGGAATGGAATGGAATGGAATGGAATGGAATGGAATGGAATGGAATGGAATGGAATGGAATGGAATGGAATGGAATGGAATGGAATGGAATGGAATGGAATGGAATGGAATGGAATGGAATGGAATGGAATGGAATGGAATGGAATGGAATGGAATGGAATGGAATGGAATGGAATGGAATGGAATGGAATGGAATGGAATGGAATGGAATGGAATGGAATGGAATGGAATGGAATGGAATGGAATGGAATGGAATGGAATGGAATGGAATGGAATGGAATGGAATGGAATGGAATGGAATGGAATGGAATGGAATGGAATGGAATGGAATGGAATGGAATGGAATGGAATGGAATGGAATGGAATGGAATGGAATGGAATGGAATGGAATGGAATGGAATGGAATGGAATGGAATGGAATGGAATGGAATGGAATGGAATGGAATGGAATGGAATGGAATGGAATGGAATGGAATGGAATGGAATGGAATGGAATGGAATGGAATGGAATGGAATGGAATGGAATGGAATGGAATGGAATGGAATGGAATGGAATGGAATGGAATGGAATGGAATGGAATGGAATGGAATGGAATGGAATGGAATGGAATGGAATGGAATGGAAGGAATGGAATGGAATGGAATGGAATGGAATGGAATGGAATGGAATGGAATGGAATGGAATGGAATGGAATGGAATGGAATGGAATGGAATGGAATGGAATGGAATGGAATGGAATGGAATGGAATGGAATGGAATGGAATGGAATGGAATGGAATGGAATGGAATGGAATGGAATGGAATGGAATGGAATGGAATGGAATGGAATGGAATGGAATGGAATGGAATGGAATGGAATGGAATGGAATGGAATGGAATGGAATGGAATGGAATGGAATGGAATGGAATGGAATGGAATGGAATGGAATGGAATGGAATGGAATAATAATAATACACACACACACACACACACACAACCACATTCATGTGAACATACACACCAATATTCACATCATAAATCTTGCACCTTCCTAACTCATAACTCATTTACCTACTAAATGAGGAACTTTACAGTTAACTTTATTTAAGAAAACACTTGTAATGGTACATAGATAATATCCTCCAAATTTGTCCCTCTTCGTAAACACCCTGTATATATATATATATATATATATATATATATATCTATATATATATATATATATATATATATATATATATATATATATATATATATATATATATATATATATATATATATATATATATATATATATATATATATATATATATATATATATATATATATATATATATATATATATATATAAAAAATTTTTAAAATATAATATATACAAGGACTTTTTTGTGTTAAAGTCTCATTCTGTCATTCGTGCCAGAAGTATCGATACTCTTTTGAAAATTATATTTTATATTTGTAAAGTGATTTATATTTTATACTTAAAATGAATATAAATTGCGAAAGTGAAGACAAATGTAATTGTGTAATTGAAAACCTATTAAAAACAAAATTCATTGTTTTATCCTACGGCGAAAAAAAGAAAAAGATTTTTAAATGTGGTAGACTTATTTCAGACCTTGGCATAATTTCGCCAGAAAAATCATTCGTTCGCAAATTCAATGTAAGTCAGTACGAGAAATCACTTTGGCTAACCGGATGTCTTCAAATGAAGAAATTGTTTTGTTGGCCTTATATACTATTTAATAACGAATTAGGAAAGTGGAACTCAAACGGATTTAACTAGTTGAATAATAACAAGTAATATATTTATTTAGTCAAGAAAATAGAAGAATAAAATTAACATATAAATAACGTAAGTAACATATATATATATATATATATATATATATATATATATATATATATATATATATATATATATATATATATATATATATATATATATATATATATATATATATATATATATATATATATATATATATATATATATATAGTATATAAAAAGAAACTACACACACACTCTTTCACTCATATATGTCCCGGAAGACGCTTCGCTCCCCGTTTTACATACTACTTGTAAAGGTTTGTTTACGGGAGTGAAGTTGGAAAGATATTTTGGTCGTTGAAGATGTGAAAATATATTTTTTTAATTTTGTTACGAGGTGCTCCGTCGCTTTGGTCTCTGAGTAGTTTACCAACTACTTAGAAGAGTTTTTAAAAAGAATGGAGTTAAAAATGACTTGAGATCAATTCGAGAGAGATCATAATTGAAAATCCATTTATAATAAAAATTTCTTAAACAAATATGGAAATATTGTGTTCATTACATAAACACGAAACTAACGAAAATTGTAAATCGTGTAATTTTTTAAAAAATTATTAAAATAAATAATAATAATTCTAAGTATTATTATGAAGCTTCTCATTCACAATATGCGCAAAATAATAATAAACCATTAAAATATTCACCAAGAATATATTTAGAGAAAGTTATTGATAAATATTATAAAAACAATAAAGATATAAAAAATAATTATGATAAAATATTAAATCTCAATGATGAATTAGAACAGACCTATCAGCAGGTAAAGTGTTCAGAAAGAAAAAATTCATTTAATGTTCATTTTAAAATTTATAAATTACTACAGTTATGTGGTGTCAAATGTAATATATCTGATTTTCAGAAAGTTTCTAATAAAAGAGAAATTACATTAAATGAATACAATGAAATGTGGAAGAAAATATGTGAGATTAACAAATGGGATTTAATCAAGTAAAAAGGATATGAGAATTATATTTAAAAATTTTAAATATAATTTTTTCCTTTTATTTTTGATTCAGTAAATATTTTACTAAGGATATGTAACCGATCAAGGTTTTTAAATGATTTTAAAAACATTTATTTTATGTTTATTACTTTTTTCATGTATCTTTAAATTTTTAATTTTTATATGATAAACTTTACAGTAATTCATATTTTTTATTTTTTCATCATCTGAATCATCATCATCTGAATCATCATCTGAATCATCATCATCTGAATCGTCATCATTTTCCAAATTTAGTCCTTTTATCGATTTTACATCTAAGAGTTCTTTAATTCTATCAGTATCTACATTCCTCTTATGTTTATTACTTTTTTCATGAATTTTAAAATTTTTAATATTTATATGACAAACTTTACAGTAATTTATATTTTTTATTTTTCCATCATCTGAATCATCATCTGAATCATCATCATTTGAATCGTCATCATTTTCAAAATTTAGTCCATTTATCGAAATATCAGCTAGCTTTTTTATTATTCCTTTTTGAATATCTATATAGTCATTAATTTTTCTAAAAAGATCTTTTAATTCTTCGATATCATTACTTGTAAAGGTTTCTAGTTCTAAGAGTTCTTTTATTCTTTCGGTATATACTTCATTAATTTTTGAGATATAATTTTGAAAAGTGTTCATTTATTATAGAGAAAAAAAAGTTTATGAAAAATTAATTTGATGATAATCACCACCAATATATTGCATTTGACAATTACCTTCATTGAAAAATTTAATTTCCTCATCATTCAATACATTCACATATCTTCTTGGAAGAAATACATTAGTTACTTCATCCTCTCCCACACGTAGAATTGCAAACATTGCGAGACCATATTTTGTATTTATTTTTCTAAGTTCAATAATGTTATAAATCACATCTTTATTTAAATCAGATAGTTTTGTAGTGTTCACGTAACCAGTTGAATAGTTCAAAATTTTTATTAGCTCTGATTTGTTAACACTCATTTATTATAGAGAAAAAAAAGTTTTCTGTTTTTTATTTTATAGTTTATATTCATTCTTCAATATTCTTCAACATCATATCCATCATAATTTTATTAGTCATCTCCTCATCTCCATTTTTCTTTAGCCAATATTCTTATAAACTTTTATATTTTTTTTCAGTCGCCTTAAGGACCCGACATGAAAATCATCATATATTTTTTAATTTTTTAAAAGTATGGGGGCACGCAGCGTTCCCCAACCTCTATAAATTACGATAAAATTATGTTAAATATGAAGAGGTGGGGGCAGCAGCTGCCCCCACCTCTATAAATTACGATAAAATTATGGTAAAATTATGTTAAATATAAAGAGGTTGGGAGCAGCAGCTGTCTCCGTGATATTTTTAAATATAAAAAATCTGAAAATGCAATAAAAAGACATGCTGAAAATGAAGATAAAATAAAATATAATAATTTAAATATAAACAAGCGGTGCTTCACCGCTCTTTCAAACATAATAGATCTTTACACCCTTATACAATTTATATAAACGAATCTGGTTTATATTCATTCTTTAATATCCTTCAACATTGTATTCATCATAATTTTAATAGTCATCTCCTCATCTCCATTTTTCTTTAGCAAATTTTCTCTTTCCCTTTTCCATATTTCTTTCTCCATCTCTCCCATAGGCACCCCTCTATATTTTTCTATCTTTTCAAATATATCATCCATCGTAATTTTCTTATTCTCAATAGATTCATCTCCTAATATATCTTTTTCGGAAAGGTCATTCGGATTTCCTAAATCATATTTTAGAAACATTTGAATAGTATGCATAGATTTTTCATTGGTTGTATCACTTGCAGCTTGAAAATTTATGATATCTCCTTCGTTAAGATGAATGCTTTTTATTCTATTAATTCTAAAATCTGTATCACTATGTTTATATATATCTAAATCTTTAAATTCATCTCCATTGATAAATAACTTCACTAAAATATATCGATCTTCATCTAGAGATGCTAATGTAATTGTATCTATAAATCCTTTATACGGCATAACATAACCAGTTTTCTTCGAAGATGGTCCTTTCATTCCTAATACGAACGGAAACTTTCCTGATTCTAATTTTGAATTTGTTTGAAAAATTATTGTTTCGTAAGCACATGTTTCTTTTTTAAAATTATTTATATTTTCACTAAGAGTTGAAATCTGTTTATTAATCGTTTTTAAGACGTTTTCAAAACCATCTTTTAACAGAACGTTATTATGCATATCAAAGAGTTGAGATTTTATTTCTTCAACAAATTTTTTAATATGATCACCTTCAGATTGTAATTCAGTTATTGATTTATTCATATTTCCCGTCTGTTTTAACATTTTATCAACCTTACTTCTTGTTTCTTTTACTAAATTATCTGTATAAATTTTTTGTAGTAACATCGTTTTCTTCTCGAGGATTAGCCGCATTTGCTAGCCTTTTATTTTCGATATCAAAATTACCTTCCTCATCTAAATATTTAAATCCAATTCCTGACAGTCCTGGAGGTCCTGGAGGACCTCGAGGACCTCGCGGTCCTGGTGGTCCACTTCTTGTTAGAGGTCCTTCACCAAAGTTATTAACACTCATTTATTTTAGAGAAAAAAAGTTCTTGTAGAATTGAGTGAAAATTTAATTTCAATACGGTTACTCCGAAAAGAACGAATAAACACAAATGACCGCAAATAACTTCATTCAGTTTTTGAATTTGATATGTTGAATAGACAATATCGTATTGTATATAATTTTCAAATTCAGTCGGAGGTTGAACACCGAATGAATCGAAATAATAGCATAAGTTATTACAGTTCTTAAACCAACATGTCCAATGAGTTCCTGAACCTTTAATTGAATCCAAATTTAAGATTCCACATTCCTTTTTATTAGATTTTTTTTGGAAGCATCTCTCATATAAATTCCTCTAAAGTTTGGAATTTTAAGTTGATTAACATATTTCATAAGATCATATTGACTCAGCGCTTTCATCGGAATATTTAACTTTTGTATGGTTTTAAAAATAAACCCTCGCCAGTTTTTCGACGAGGGTATGGTTTTAAAAAAATACCTTTTCCATTTGTTTTCTTTTTTTCCATTTGAAGGTTATGCCTTCTAGTCTCTTCTAATTGCTTTTGTGCCGTTTTTTTTATCATTTACAGTTTTAGCAATAGCACTAGCTCCACCAGCAAGAGAACCGATTGCACTTGCAGCTGCTAATAATGTTGGAAGTGTTATTAAAAATCCTCCGTGTTTTGCCAAGGCTGTTACTTGTGATATGCTTAATTTTAAATTAAATGGTATACCTTTTAAAAATTTAGCTTTTTGAGTTGGAGTTATAAGAAGAGATATGTTTCCTTTATCCTTTGGATTGATTCTAAATGATATAGAAGATTTTTTATTTACTGCATTGTTTAACTTTTTTACCTGATTCGGTGTAAGATATACTTTCATATCGTTGTAAGCCATTTATTTAAGAAGAAAAAAAGTTATTATATATAAAATTTTATATATAATTTTTTCCTTTTTTTAATTTTTTTATTTTAAACATATACAATAAACCTTAGAGCGCATCCTTAAGGATGCGCTCTAAAATAAATAATAATATATTTTTTTTCTATTTGCAAAGGGGGGACCCGTTTCAGGTCCTCCTTTATATTTTATATTTTTTACATTCTCATATTTTTTTTCAAGGGGACCGTGTTTCATGGCGAGAGTGAAGGGATGTAACTGTTTTTCGTTCCCACCCTGTTTCAGGGTGGGAGTGAAGGACAGCACAGTAACCCCGTGAATCACGGGTTGCTAATTTTAAATTTTATATTTTATTAGAAGTAAATTGAGTTTTTACTCTTCCACATTCTGAGCATGTACCTCTAAGCATACTACTTTTATTTGTCATAACCTTTTGAACATTTTCAGTATTTGTTATTTTTCTACAATGAATACAGTAATACCTCATTTATTTAAGAGAAAAAAATTAAAAAGCGATATTCATTTTATTTCCATCAGATTGTAGTTTCACAAGTCGATCTGATAATACTAATGCATAAGCCTTTGTAGGTTTTGATATATTTTTCTTAAAAGTTGTTCTTATTTTAATATCTGTAACTGAATTTTTTATTTTTTCAGATTGTCTACTTACATCAAATACTAGTAATGGATACAAATTTTGATATTCTATTAAACTAATAGAACAATTTTCTTTATTAAGTATATGATTAGAATAATCTGATAGCATTTTATAAGCTGTTGTATAATAATTCTCATTAAAATCAAGTCGAAGATCCATTTCTGGATATCTTTCGCTATTTAACTGAACAAAAGCGTTAGTTATATGACAATGATTAAATATACCTCTATTCATAATTTGATTATCACCATTTGTTTCTTGAAAAGCTAAAATTATAAATCGAGGTTTCTCAGATCCGGCTGTAACATTTAATCTCCAATCGAATTGTTGTTGTCCTTGATTTACTTCTATAGATTCACACTGTCTATTCAAAAAATTAATATTTAAAGTAACTTTATTTTGAATATCTTTATACAGTTTTATTGAATATTCATCTGTAAGTGTTACGTGTGGGATTCTCCATACTATTCTCGATAAAATAATTTTACCATCAGGAACTTTATAAGTACCATCATCGTTTTTATCTGACGATTTTAATATAACATCATTGTCATCTTCTTTTCTTCTTAATGTAAGCTGATGTTTTATGCCATAAATTACTTTATCATAATTTTCGCAAAATCCAAATAATATATGACTTAACGGAATAGCTACACTAAAATTTCCCGATGAGTTCTTAAATAAGTATTTGTGTCTCTCCATATATCCAGAATTATTAATTTTCGGACATACTTTATCACATTTATCAGGTGACCACATAAAATTCATACCTTCTAAATAATTGAGAGGATATGTTAAAAGTCCTTTCATAGTTGATGCTTGTCCAGGATTTGGATATTCTTCCATACTTTTATTTCCAAGTTGATATTCAACTCTTGAAAATAAATACATGATTCCATTATTAATTAAATTTATAGTTCCTTTCCTGATCCAGTTCCAGTTCCAGGTTGATCTTTTTCAAATGTTGATCCATCTTCTTTTTTTAAAGATCCCTCGATATAAATATAACTTCTAGAAGGTAGTAAAAATTCATCCTGATTTTGAACTGATATTCTTATATCACTAGGTGTATTTAAATCAACTCCTGTATAAGGTTCATATTCTTGATATTCAAATCTTTTAATTGAATCATCTATTTCTGATGATTCCTTCCAATTTAAATTATACTCCATTTATTATAGAGAAAAAAAGTTTATGTTGATTTTAAATGTAATCGAATAGTTATTTCTTCTCCTCGAAGATTTAACGGTTTATGATATTGATCAGTAAGCCAAATATGAATCAAATTAACAGTTGGAATTGTTATCGGTAGATATACTACTGTATTAGGTCTCTCATTTATTTTATAACCGGGAGGAACATCGGGAAAAAAAAACTATACAAAATTGGTTTTTGATGTCCATTAAGATAAGAACCTTCTATAATATCACAATTAACTAAGATAGAATTTACTGGTGAAATATTAACAATGTTTTCACTTTCATGTTTTCCAATGCCTTCAATAGCATCCCTACTAAATCCTAAAAGATTTTTAAATGACTTTTCATTGAAATGTATAATAAAATTAGCCTTCCTAACATGAATAATACATTTCATAGTTATGTGGTTTGCTTCAATACTGAATGCTTCTGAATGCTTATTTTTAACAAGATGTTCTTGAATGTAATTATTAATCGCTTTGATTTCATAAGCTCCTGTTGGAAATAATATTTCAAAAATTTTACCGTTATATTCATATGCAAATTTATTATTTGATTCATCAATATTTGGTACTGAATTATACGTATTTATATTTAATAACGCTATTTCATGTGTTTTACCCTTTTCTAATTTTAAAGAAGGGTAAAAATTATATTTGAAATCAGATGTATTACTAGATAACACAATGCTCATTTATTATAGAGAAAAAAGTTATTTAAAGATTTTATTATATCTGTATCAAATATACCTAATCTTAACAGTTCATCATTAATAGCTTGTAACTCATTAAATACATTGAATTTCTGAAAATAATATTCTATGTTTATTAACAAGCTCATTAGGATCTGAAGGTAAAAATTTAAATGTACCTGATATTTCAGGTACGTCTCCTACACTAGTTCTTCGAGGAGTATCTCCAACACTGCTTCTTCTTGGTGTTCTTACTTTCTGACGTAATTCTGATTTTAATTCATCAAGCAATTTATATTCATCATATATTGGTTTAATAAACATCTTATATTTATCACCCTTATTTGATTTAGCAGTACTTCCATCGTATCTAAAAAACGCTTTAGTTTGAATCATTATTTTCTTATAATTATTATAGTCATTTACGGAAACTTCTCCAGGATTTTTCAAGGTTAGAAGTTTCCATAGACCTTCAGTACCGATGTATTGGGTTTTATCAATAATTAAATTATTACCATCAATTTTAACTGTTGTGTTACCTAATTTAAAATTATCACCTCCTTCTGTCATTTTAATACCGAATGCGTTGTCATATTTATTAGGATAATAAATTACTTGCAAATATTTTCCTGCTATTTTTCCTAACTTTGTAAATTTATATTTAGGAGAGCTAGGTGATGCTGATACTTCTTCAATAGCTAAAGGAACTTGACGTGAAGTAAGAGCTGGTAGTGTTGGTTGAGTTTGAAGTATTTCTTTTTGATGTGTAGTTATATCCTTAATCGGTTCAAATAATGGTTGTAGTAGTTTAATATTTTCTTGATAGATATCTTGTTCACCTAATTTTTCGTTTAAAAATCTTTTCTGAAGTTTCTTTCTAATATTTACTAAATCAGATTTTTCTTTAATATTAACATATGCCATTTATTATAGAGAAAAAAACATCAAACATCAAACAGTTAAACATCAAACATCAAACAGTTAAACATCTAACCGTTTCGCGTTCCGTTTTACATAGGATATCTGTTTCGTAAAGCCGTTTAACTGTTTGATGTTTAACTGTTTGATGTTTGATGTTTAACTGTTTGATGTTTGTTGTTTAACTGTTTACCGTTTCACGTTCTATAATTCATTAAGTCTTTTTCATTTATCCAAGATGTTGTATTGTATCCTTTCCATTTAACTAATATTTTCTCTTTATTTCTTTTTAATATTTTTTCAACCTCGTATAATTCACTTTCATATTTTACCATTTCTTGTTCATAAAAACTTCCAATAATCTCTTCATCACTCATGTCTCTTATTTTATAAGTTATAGGATTTGTTTTCAATACTTCAGATATAATAAATATTTCTTCTGTAAAGTTTGGAAGATAACCTTTTCTAAAATCTTTATATTTTCTGCTGATTCTTACTCTATCACCAAGGTTAAATTTTGGTTTCCTAAGTTTAGACTTAGTAGGAGGAAATAAATTTTCATACACAACTTTACTATTCTTCTCAAGAGATCCTTGTTCAGGAGTCATTTTAATACTTCTATGAGAACTTGTATTATAATTTTTTACTAAATCAGGGAGAATATCAATCCATTTCTTTGTTTTGTTTTCTGTAAAATATTTCCACATTTTAGATTTTAAAGTTCTGTTAAATCTTTCTACTACTTGAGCTTTCGTTTCATTCTCTGTAGCGAACCAATGTATTCTATGTTTTCTAAATAGCTCTTGAGTTGGTTTATTTATGAATTCGAGTCCTTTATCCGTATGTATTTTTCTAGGAATTCTTTCCTTAAATATATTTTGAAACGCCTCTGCGATATCATTTCCAGTTTTCTTTTTAATAGGAGTAGCCCAAGCGTATTTACTGAATATATCTATAACTGTTAATACGTAATTTATATTTTTATTCTGAGATTTATATTTTTGCATGTCTACTAAATCAGCTTGCCATTGATCATCAACACTAGAGACCATCACTCTTCTCGTTGAAAATTTATGTCTTATAGGTTTATGCAATGTGTAAACGTTTTGATGATCTAGCCAGTCCTTAACTATCTTAGAAGATAACCCGCTTTTTCGTACTAAGTCGTTGATTCCAGAGTATCCAGTTTTAGGATTATAATATAATTCTCTCAATTTTTCAGAGCCCGATTTCGCGAGCTCTTTACCCCGTTTTTTGATGGTAAACCCATTCCGAATCTTGATTTCATTCCCATAACTCCTGTGACTAATCTCGCGTCTTTTCTAACGTACTCTGGTTCATTAGGATCTAACGCAATTTCACTCGCTTGTTTTGCTAATAAATCATCTGCCGCATTTCTTTCTTTCGTAGTTTTATGTTTTAAATAATTTATATCATGTTGTTTACAGGCCTTATCTAAACTGTTAACACCATTATATCCTTCTTTTAATCTTTTTTGTACTTTCGTACCTGGACCACAATATGAATATTTTCCTGTATTCCTAAACGATCCGTTTTCAATATTTTCCGATGGAACATTATTAGGTAAATTTAAATGCATTTCTGGTAAAGGAAGTTTCTTCAACGCTGAATTTAACAATCCTGAACCAGTTTTCGTCTTTAAAAATAATTTCAATTCATTAATATAGTTTTGATTTTCAAGGGTTAAGTTTATTGAATTGGTCTCAATGAAATTTTCTTTATGAACTTTTCGAGTTGTATTGTAAATATACATTTATTTAAGAGGAAAAAACTTTTTAGGTACATATATAGAGTCAAAATTAGCTTGATATCTTCCTTCTCCTGGTGGTAATTTTTTATTTATAACAATGTAACCAAATGGTTCTTTCCAAGCAGTTTCGCAATAATTACGAAATTCTTCCCACGTCATATCTTTTGAAATGAAATCATTAAAAATATTAGCTAAATCTTTTATAGGCAATGAGAACAATATAAATACATTAGCATTGGATCGTATTGTTTGACGAGGAAGTTTGAAATAGTTTTGACTAATATAAATAGAGCTTGTATTATTATGTCTTCCTCTCGTATAATAATCTTCAGCTTTACTTTGATTTGAATCATTCATTATATCATCAAATACAAATAAATTTTTTCTCTTTCCTTGTTGTTAACATCCTTGGTCTAGAATTTCGGAAGAATCTTTATAATATTCTACCTTATATTGATTTTTTATTCTTTTTAGGTAGATTTCTAATAAATGAATCGATATCACCCCCTCCTTTCTCCAATAATTCAAGAACTTCGTTTTTACTATATCCTTTATCAAATCCTGATTTTATTAATTTATATTCTGGCTGGTGTAGACTTTCCAAAAAACAAATAAATTATTATAATCTAACCACTTATCCATAAGTAACATTCTTAGTAGTAAATTCGTTTTACCACATCCAGACTCTCCAATTATTAGAGCTCTGCAATTTGGAGATGGTAATAAGAAATGATGTTCTTGATTATTTCTGCTATTCTCATCTTTCCACTGGATAGAAATGTTTTCCATTATTTATTATAGAGAAAAAATGATAACAAACTATATTTAGTATTTTTAGGTTTTTCAAAGGGGGTAGCGAAACGCTACCCCCTTTGTAAAGTTCTAAACGATTATATTTTATTTTTTTACATTTATTCAAGGGGTGAGTGTTTCACCACCCCCCCCCCCTTATAACAATGTTATAAAAAAAATTATATTATGTTTGTAATTTATTCAAAGAGGGTGACGTTTCGGGACCTCCCTTTAATTTTGAAAATATATAATAATTGTATTTGCTTAAAATTTTTTTTTTCATAAGTGCTTTTCACCCTTCAAGTTTAATTTCCTAGAAAAAAAAACTATATAAACCAGATTCGTTGATATAAATGGTTTGATTTTGTAAAGTTCTATCATATTGGACGCCCCCCCGTTTCGGGGGGGCGTCCAAATTCAACTTCTTATATTCTATTTTTCTACATGTCTTCTTATAGCATTTTCGGATGAGCCCCTAAGATATCGCATGTTTTTACCTTTAAACCATACGTTGTTATATTCATCGTAGGTTATAGTTATATTTTTATCATTGAATTTAAATATATTATTCTCTATATCTATTATATTATTAATTTTTATTAAAGACATCTTATGTTTTATATATAAAAATTTTTTTTAAATAACTAACGGTTATAGAACCGATCATTATAATATTATATTTTTTTTAAAACTTTATACGATAAACTAATCGTTATATTTAGTATTAGCGCCATGCCTATAGGCATGGCGCTAAAATAATTTTTTTTTAGATAACTAACGGTTATAGAACCGATCATTATAGTATTATATATTTTTTTAAATATAATTATAGTATATTCTAGGAGGGATGCCTTAAGGCACCCCTCCAAAACATACACTAATTAGAACCAATCGTTATATTATTATAAGAGCGCATCCTTAAGGATGCGCTCTAAAATAAAAAAAATTATTTTTATTTTTAAACAATTATGATAAACCAATCGTTATATTATTATAAGAGCGCATCCTTAAGGATGCGCTCTGAAATAAAAAAAATTATTTTTATTTTTAAACAATTATGATAAACCAATCGTTATATTATTATAAGAGCGCATCCTTAAGGATGCGCTCTGAAATAAAAAAAAATTGCATTTTTATTTTTAAACAATTAGGATGAAACCAAGTCGTGATATCTGATATCAGAGACCGGCTTTAAGGACCCGGTCTCACCATAATAGAAATAATATATTATTTTTTTATTTTTGTTTTATTTTTTCAAAATAATTAAAACTACTTACACTAACATGACAATATTTTTAATTTTTTTGGTTTTTTTCTCTAAACCTAACCTTCAAAACTAAAAAGTAAATCATGTGTGGCGTCAATTAACTCTTATATAATGTCCTAAGCTAATGGTTTGATATTGTTTTCTAATATATACGTTATCATCATTCTTGAAATGCTATTTATTACTGGTAGTATACAAATCATGTTTTTTATTTCGTAAAAAAATTTAGTTCCTATAAAATAGAGTGTTCTCCTTAAAAATAATAAGCTTATGATCAATCAATTGTTAATCGTTTCAGAATTGATAACGCTTTCTTTACTCCCTGTACTTTTTTTAATGTGCGTCTTATATTCTAATTGTTTTCATAACATTATAATTTTGCTCGTTAGCCTACAAATTCTGGCTTATCATTTGTCCAGCTGTTTATCTTTCATTTATACCTAATACCCTTTTTATTTTTTGTCTGAATATAAATTTTATGCTGCTTTTGGATTAATCAGATGTGATCGAATGAGTTTTATATTCCTTTCATGATCTTTATATTATCATTCTTTGTATATAATAACATAGGCGAATCTGATCTGTAAATAATAATTTGCTTCTTTCATGATATTTATTTTTATATATTATTAGAAAGTATATTAATGATTTCTTTAGTCAAAATAGGATTCCTACCAAGTGTCGGTAGATCAATCTCAGTATTAGTTTTTTCATATGAAAAGCTTAATTAAATTTTCTGAGAAATTTAAACATTCAAAATTTGCTTTATTTACTATTTTGAAGCTTGCTCTTTCATTTAACAGTACGACAGTCAACCCTCTATTTTATGTTTCCATCGTTTACCAAACACGGGCAGTTGTCATTAATTTATAGAACATCTTTCTCAAATCATTCTATCGCTTTCCTCTTCTCTTTCGTGTTAAGATCAATAGTATGATTTCATCCAATTGCGTCTGATCAAATTCTAATATTCTATGTATTTTCGTAAGTTTCAATCCTAATCAAACACTGGTTTTAAATTTCTATAGGTCTAATATATTTCTTTATTTTCAAAGTTTGGAACTAATTTTTTGAACTTTATTCTAACTTTATATTTTCTGCTGCTAAGGGGAAATCGTTAATGTAAATTGTGTCAGATCTTTACGGATTATTCCAAATCAACTCTGAAATAATCGTTTTCTTTTACGATTCAATCCCTTGATATGCCAAATATACTTCATCAACAAATCGTTTAATGGTTTTTCATCCATTAAAATTTCCTGTAGGTAAATTACTGAGACATTGCCCAGTCCATACAAATTATTAGCATCTAAATAAGTGAAATAACTATGCGGTTTTATTTTTATCATAGCTTTCTTGAATATATGGATTATTAGCCTTCGCATATCTAGTTTATAGTACCTGATTCTCTCTATCCTTTATTTTCTTAAACAACATATCCGGAGTCTTTGTAATAAATCATAATTTACGTTAGAATTCTTTTATAAGCATCCAAGAAACCCTGAGATGTAAATAATCGTGCTGGATCTAATTTAGTAAGTATCTAAACAAGTGTTTTGTCTTAAAATTTTCACAACACATCCGCTAATAATGAATGTATAAGATTGTAACTATAACATATGGTAACTTAAAATGTTTTACAATAATTTGTCCAGATGTCTGCGGGCATGTTGTAGTCCTCGTTGTTAAATTTTCATTATTAAAATATATAAAATTCTCTATTTTAGGCAATTTTTCATGATAAAATTTTGTTATATTATCCATCCAGTGGTATGGATAAATTCCTTTACGTTTTAGTAACTGAAACTGTTCATCTTGATAATATTTTAAAATTTTTCTAAATTTTCATTTTCTAAATTTGATGCCAGTTAGCTAGGACGATGAACATAAATCCCTTAAACTATCGAGGAATCTCGAACGTCCATGCTTGGTGAGCTTGTTCTTCATCAACTTTTATAAACTGACTGAAATTTATATAAGTTTCATGTTTGAGGAATTGCTTTTAATTCGCCATCGGTACGTCCAAATTCTTTAACAAACAAATGAGCATTCGTATTATGGATAAGTATGCATTTTATCTGCGAATAAAATTTAGATTTCTATTTGTAAATTACCAAACTTCGATGGAGCAGGTCCTCTATATTCTCATGTTAAAATGATTATGATTTACTTTAAAATCGTTTTCTGTATATTCTCTTACTTACATACCATAAACAACGGTTTGCATTTCGTGATTTTAACTTTTTCTTGGAGTTAAATTCAATTGGTTTGTTTATTCTCCAAAATTAATTCATAAATTCTTTTTGATTCTGAAATTAAATATTCTGTAAACGTTTTAGGTGCTCGTTGCCCTTCATAAAGTTTAAGTTTTGAATATTCATCTACATCACATTTCGTATACCAACCACAACGTTGGTTGAGTGATTTCGTAGGTTAATGTATAGATCTTGATCCGGTTGACTCGCTTGATCTTTTGTAAGTGCTGTTCAAAATCTCCATTATATAACAAATGGATGTCTGAATTGCTATTATAATACAGTTTTACAGATGTGAACTGACCTTCTGTAATTCCATTCTTACCGGGGGTTATGCAAACTACATTCTGATATAGATTATCTAATAATTCTTGTTATAAAAAAATATGCAAACAGAATCGACATGGATAAGTTTTCCCTTTTTATGCTTTTTATCTATGAATGATTCAAATGTTCATCAGTAGTATAATGCTATTTTTATCATCTTGATATAAAAGTAAATCAACAGTTAGTTATTCTCAATTTTGTAATTCATTAAAGGATATAATATTTCTTTCTCATCTATCAAATACGATTAACCTGACACATCGTTTCTGGATTCAAATTATATGATTGTTAACTGGAAATTCTATTTCTGTCAATATAATTTTTAAAATTCTTTATTCTTGTTGATAATCTATGTGGATAACCTTCATCTAAACAATCGATCTTGCTATACACCATTTGAAACATTCGTTGTCCTTTTTGTTTTGAATATTTATTATGAATTTTGGGTTCTTAATATTTGATGGAGTTTCAATATACGAAGAAGCTCTTAATGGTTTATATTTTGCGTTCTTTATCTTTCCAAAATTAAAAGTGATGATGAGTACATCCTGATCCTTCTTTGTAATTTAACAAATTTTTTCTTAATTTATTTATCATAAGCATGAATAGTATCTTTTATTGAGAATTGTTTGTTATCTTTTCATGGAACCACTATTAAACCAATTTTGAGATCGTTTGTTTTCTTCCATCAGGGAAATTATTTTATAAAATTCACAGTATAGACAGAGAGACAGTTTTAAATTTTCCCATTTTTCCTTTTTTTCTGAATTATACGTATCATTATATTAATATACATCCTCGGATCCAATGATTTTATGGTACTAACATATGCTAAACTATTACCTTGATTCCTTCCGATTAATTTTTTATAATTACAATTGCATCTGAATTATCTTTGATTTAATGCTACTTTTCTCGATGAGAATTTTAAAGTTTAGAACGCTTTTATTACACATTGATCATATTGTCATATCATTAATAATTCAAATTAAGCAATCGATTGATTTGGATTTTTCACATGTTATTACTTCTTAACATAAAGTTTAAAATCTTTTAATTTTAGTATACAATGTAGTTAAAAAAAAAATTACGTAGGGGAGGACTTTATAAGTCATTTTGGATTTTAGGCAAGCCGTATAAATTTTTTCTAGTTTTGATTTTAAAATAGGGGCTAATTTTTTCTTCTAACATTTATGTATACTTCAATTGAAAATCGTTCTTTATCTAAATTATAGAAGTTAATTCGTTTATTCTATCATAATTATCATCTCGCCAAAATTATCATTATTTTGTGAGAAAGGTGACTTTCTCTGTAGAAGCTCCGTCGATTTTCTAATATCCTATTTATAACAAAATGAATAATAAAAAAATTATGATATTTTCTTCTAATTATAAGTCTTAAATTTTGCTTCTATTAAATTTTTCTTATCTTTGTATTTTTTAAAAATTATTTTTGATAACGTTTTTTCCCATACTGTAAAAAATACCTATAAAAAATAATAGACAGATTCGGATTGCCTCGCGCACTTGGAAACACTATAAATCCAATACCTTATTATCTTTATATGTTAAGTGAACCAGATATTTAACATTTACAATTGTGAATATATTTTCGATCCGGAGATTTTTTCAGGATTCTGGAAAAAATCCGCTTTGAGATATAAAAAACCGTCTTTTAACGTATTAGGTATAGTTCACTTCATCACACACTGAAAATTCGAAAAGTTGTCAGAGCAGATGTTGTTGAGTGAGAACGGAGTCGATAAAAATTTATATCAACATTTTCATTTTTTCAATGTTATTAATTCATTATTATTATTTATTTTATTATTATTTTTATTATTATTTTTAAATTGAAGATAATCTACAGACAGACAAAGATGACTCAGTAACTAGTTTAACAGCTCTTTCCATGGCTTGTGTATGACATGGGAACCTGGGAAAGTCAATTAACGCGTTTTCCACAACAGCTGATTCTGAGGTCATCGTAATGAATTGTTAAAGAGAATCATTGGAAATATACTTTGTTATTGGGGGTTCTGTGATTTTAATGTCCTACCATGGGATCATATAAATGTAATCTTTAGCATCAAAGTCAATTTTTGGAATTGTAAACTTTCTGATTCCACCTCTACTCTTTGCTCTTACTTTCAGAAGTCTGCACAAACCAAGCTCTCTTATATGTTTGTGCTCATCACATAGCATAGACAAAAGAATATTTTCCGCAGCAGCAAAGTATCTGTTTCTTTGATTAACTGGATCTTTTATTGTTTTAAAATCTGTAGTTATATAGTGTGAGTAAGAAATAAGCTTCCAGAGATGTTTAGAACCATTCAAGCATGAAGGTTTCAACTTAATATTAAACCACACAGGTGCATAAACTTTTACGATAAAGTTAGCCAGAATTTGAAGGTTGTTAGTAGGATTATCAGTTGCCACATACAATCGAAGTATTCGATTTGCTAATGTAAGCCATCTTGAGTTAGCAAGCATTCCAAGGTTTTTCAAAGATAAATCCAACAAGCAGTTTCCACTAGATACAGCAATACACATTTCCATTAAGTACTTCTGATCTGTACTTAAATCACTTATATTTTCTAATAAAGGAAGGTTATTTTCAATTGGTAGAAAGGGTACCACAGGAAGCTCATGACATTGGCAGATGCTTACCTAGCTCTCCTTTAAACTCATTGGAACCCTTAGTTTTCCATCTAAAGAATAAAAAAGGTGGCGTAAAGGCAGTTCGTTATCATGGAATAAGCAAACTAACCATTGCAGTGATCTTCCTATTTTGTTTTCCAACAATGAAATCACACCATTATTGACTCCAGTATTTATAACTGTTCCATCACATCCAATCAGTAAAATTCAAAAGTTGTTCGTTATGTTCATTTTTTTGGAAAAACTTAATTATGCTCTCTGCAATATCATTTCCAGTACCAGATCTTGGTGTTACATGGCCTAAAAACCTTGAATTTGGTTCTTCTATTAGCAAAATGTGCTCTTCTGTAGTAAGCATTTTATAAAACCTATTTCCTTTCTTTTCTTGAATAATTGTCTTGTCTTTCCTTCTATCAAAAAACAATCCTCTATTTTCGATTATCAGACCCTGACTGTCTTGAATGCATTTTTACCGGTTCTTTGTTCTTTCTCGTCTAATTTTCATTTGATCGACTACTTTGCTTTTGTCATCATTATTTATTAAATCTAAGTCCTGCAAAGAAGCGCTTGCTATTGCTGCAGCAGCTCTATCAGACATTCCTGTGCGATCACATATGGAGGCAACAGACAGCAGTTTAATGTGCATTTGAGTATTTTATTGGTTTCTTGGAAAAAAACCGTTTTGTTAAATTTTTTTTTTCTTGTAAAAAGCTCTCTTGTTCTTCATCATTAACAGTAAGCTTTTCTGTCACTTCCTCTTCTTCTTCCGTGCTGTTTTAAATATAAAGAGACTAATATGATATTTCACTTGAGTATTTTCATTTTTAAAATATGAGGATACCTGAAATTAAACAAATATTCCATTTTGATTAATAAAATAGCAGAACTACCTTTCTTTTATATTTTATCAATTGTTTTTGTTACAATTTATAGTAGGTTGTAGCCTGCAGACTGCTGTTTGTAGGCTACTACTTACTAATTTTACTATGTATTTTGAATTTGTATCATATAATCATATTTATAATTTACTTTTAAATATTAATGTATATTATATTTATATAGAATGAGTCTGAATGACAAAACTCAAAAGTGACTTAAGGGATGCAAATGAAATAATAAAAATAATGAAATTAAAATTATACCAAGATTGTAAATGAAGGAGGATGAGTGAATGACTAAATTAAATATTTGGCTTTGGAATATCAACTTTTGATTTACTAATCATTAGTCCCCACTCCCAGTCACTAATGAGTACTGACTACTGTGCTGTGACTACTGTCAAGCTCATTATCACTAGGCTCATCAGAGTGATCAGCCACATTTAATTTTGATATGACTGATAAGTCTGATATCTCAGTCGTATGAAGTATCATGTGAGAATTAAAGTGGTGAAGGAGCAGGGGCAGTAACAGGACTCTTAAGCTTAGCTGCCTTAGCATAATCATCTCTCTGTTTTCAAATTTTCAGAATTTCCTAGTTCTAGATTATGAGCAATAAATACTCAGTTTTGCGAACGTCTACACAACAAAAGTTACATTTCATGCGAGGGGCCTTTGCTACCTTTTATTTCCTTAAAAAGTACAGTCACACGACTTTTTACTTCTAAATTTTGATTAAATAATTATGATAAAAATGTTACTGAAAGCTAAAACAGAGTAAGAAAACGTTAATGAAGTCACAAACAAAATATTATGAATATCAAAATTCAGAATATAAAATAAAAATATGGAAAACCCATAAAAATTTTGAACACAAACTCAGGGGCTTCCACCTTGTAGGAAATTGGAACCAAAAAATGTCCAAATTAGAGCATATTTGCTAAAACTTATAATAAAATTGTTCAAACATGTAAATTTCACTATATATAGATATATATTATAACGAAAAAAACAAATTTTTTTACTTGTTTTTTTCAGGCTGTGGTCTTTTTCGGAAAAAAAAGTGCGAGCAAATATTGTTTCAACAAACGGCAGTTTTTTTCCTTACCCTACATTTGAGCTATTTTATCGGTTTCTTGTAATGCTGAAGGACCTGCTAAATTTGTAACTTCTTGTAAAAAGATCTCTTGTTCTTCATCACTAACAATGAACTTTTCTGCCACTTCCTCTTCTTCTGTGTTGCCATCACTATCAGTAAACGTTGATGTCATTGTGGTATTTTGTGCAGTTTCTTGAGTAAATTTAAATTTCCTCTGTATTTCTTTACTTTTCCTTGCATCTTTCAATAACAAAGCGTTTGTGGTAGTTCTATCAACATAATCATAACCATTTTCCTGGATGATCGTTGATCTTTCAAAAACTCCTGCTCTAAAAAAGGGACTTTCTTTTCTACAACTACATTGTTGAAAGTCTAAACATTTGAAGGCAGCAATATCAATCAAATAAGAGTTTAGCATGTTCTTTAATGTAACAAGGTTTGACATTATGGCTTTTCTGATTCTTTCTTTTATAGATCTTTAACAAATTTCGGGTACGTCATGAAAAAGCTTTTATCATTTGGTAAAATTTGGGTATTAGAAACTAAGGAAATAGTAGCTTTTAACCATTCATTTTAAATTTTCTTAGGTAAAATATAAGATATTTCACTTACAGTTGGCTCCTTCGATGATATATCTGGTTTGAGGTTACTTCTTACAAGAAAATAGCACTTCATTACATCTTCATATGTTGGCTACATTACTTCACTTAAGTCATTAAAACTTTCATAAATAGGACATTACACCATTTGTATAGTGTTAATTTGTATCGACAGGGCCATTTTGTTACTCAATAGTAATAACAAAGATAAACAAACTCTCAAAATATACCGTATTACTTACATTGACTCTGAAATCTGGAATCGGTGAACTGTGCTCGGGAACTAGCGACTACAGACAGGCTAACGAATGCACAATTGCACATTGAACACAAAATGCACGCAGCGCCATCTTTCAGTCAAAATTTTTATTTTTGACATATTTATTTTTTTTATCCTCAACCTAAAATTAAAAGTCTAAAAAAAATGTTTGTTATATTAATAAAAAGGTCATAAAAAGTATAAAGTGGACTTTTCTAGTTGAAATAAGAAACTAGAGAGAATAGTTGAAAAAGAGCAAAAAATTTCAAATTTATGAAATTTTATCGTCCTTGCGGCACCTCAAGACATGCTCTGATTACCATCAAATTTTAATTTTGTATTTTTATATCAAAAGGCAACTTTTCAACACTATTAGAAATTTTTAAAAAAAATCGTTTCGACCTTAATATATATATATATATATATATATATATATATATATAATATATAATATATATATATATATATATATATATATATATATATATATATATATATATATAATATATATATATATATATATATATATATAATATATATATATATATATATATATATATATATATAATATATATATATATTATATATATATATATATATATATATATATTATATATACTGTATATATATATAATAATATATATAGTATATTATTATTTTTTACATTTGTCACCGCCGCTCACAGGCAGAGCCCCATTCAAGTGAAGGGGTGGTTGAATGCCTCAAATCATTCATCTAACCAAATTACGCAGAATGAGCACAGACGCAGGCTTTAAAGTGAGGAAAGATTAAATTGAGTGGAAACACAAGAAGATTGGAAGAGAATTTCACGGAACAGAGGTGGCAGGAAAGGAAGAAGCACTGCAGCGAACAAATTCTGAAGTACTAATATCAACACAAAACTCATGGTGCTGAACAAGCACCCTTGTGCTTCGTGCGTCGTAAAGGTTGGTGGTTACGCGGTGGAAAGTTCCCTCGAGTACTTGCCATGCTATGATACCCTATAGAAATAGAGATTATAGATGTTCATCGATCATTGCGCCATTCAAAGATGAGAGGTCAGAACAGTTTTTATAAGCCTTTGGCCTTGACTCGACCCTATCCAAAAAGCCGGGTGAAACAGAGCCTTCCCCAAATATGAGAGCAATACTCCATACAAGGGCGGGATGGAACCCTTGTATAGCTGGAGCAAACTGGAAGAAGAAGAAAAAAGTCTCGCAATTCTAAGCAGAACTCCAGTTTCTTGAGGCGCCCTAGCCAACCGTTGTCCCATGTAGATTTCCAAGACCAATTTTATGTTTATGAATTAAGGCCAAGGAATGTTATATTGTCACAGAGAGAACGAGAGTAACCGTCAATGAAGAGATAGGAAGAGTTATGAAGGCGTCTTGAGAGAGGGAGATTTGTAGAAGTGGTTTTTTTTAAAAAAATTAACTTTTCACAAGGTTGAGACGACACAACCGGAATTTCTGTCCAGATCAGCGAGAATAGAATCATAAAGAGTAAGATGAGAGGCAATTCTAGAAGTAAAAAGAGGGAGCAGAATTGAAATTAGTTGAAGAATGACAGGTTGAGTCTATTGGCAATAATGAGTGGATAGAGTTAGATGTGCAGGTGAGAAGCTCATTAATGAAAGCAGAATAAAGTAGGAACAAAGACAGGAACGAAGGAACAACCATATTGACAGAAAAAGAAGGAGTGCCCCCATCAACAACAGCCGAATATTGAGCGATTTGACAGAAAGCTAGTCAATAAGTAAGGCAAAGAGAAGACAGAAATAATGAGAGGAGTTGGAGAAGCAGTGACGCGTGCCATAACCCCGGTCAAATGCTTTTGATATGTCAAGCGCCACCACGCAAGTCCCCCGTAGTTCCTAAGGGCGAAAACCATAAATCTGTTAAATAGGAAAGTAATATCGCCCAGTGGACCTCGAGTGCCGAAAGCCGTACTGGCTATCGGAATGAAGGGGAAGGAATTCATATATATATATATATTATTATATTATATATATATATATATATATATATATATATATATGATATATATATATATATATATATATTATAGTATATATATATCATATATATATTATATAATATTATATATTATATATATATTAATTATTTGTTATTTTTATATATTATATATAGTATTTATATATATATTATATAATATAATATATATATTATATATAGGTGTATTTTTAAGGA
>JABUQX010029767.1:0-53404 GCA_015478945.1 Trachelipus rathkii
TAATATATTAATTAAATACTATCCAATATCGTTAGTCCATAATAAAGTACCATACTATATATTTTATCATAATATAATATATAAAGTGTATATTATAATTATATAATATTTAATTATTTCCTATAGTATTTTTAGATAATATTTATATTATATATATATATATATATATATATATATATATATATATATGGTGGCATGCTAGAACAAATTTCTGGAGGTGATTTCCACACTATAAAATAGACAAAGGGGTCTAAAAAGCATACTTGTACATCTGAAAATACAGAATTTTTGAGTTAGAACAAGTAACAACACTGCTCACCACGCCAGTTTAGCCATAGTTAGCGGAGAGTCAGTGCTCATTTTTTTAATAAGAGATGGTAACAAATGAAATAGTGTTAGTATTACCATGAACTATAATTCATTTCGCCAACAGGCTGATATGATTTAAACGTGAGGAAGAGAACTCAAGGTTCTGGAAACATGTCTCAATAGGATGCACCCAGGTCTTTATTATTGACTTTCTTTTTCATCTTTACGTTCTACCGCAAAGCTTCATTGATCAGCTGTATCTTCAGCTTCTAAGTCATATTGTGCACATTTTCGAAAATGCATTATGTTCCGGATGAATGGTATTGCATGACTTGAGTCCAGCACATCTGCAGGACTACTTCAAAATATCTAGGGATGAAGATATTTGATAGAGCTAGTTCCGTGCCATTGCAAGCACATTTTGCACGATCTCAAAAAAAAATGCATTTTTATTTGTGAGGACGTGTTAAGAACCTAATGTTCTTGTAGCATGTTCTTCATGCAATGATTATGAAGCACCGTGTGTATAATATATTTCCAATTATTTGAATCCATAAAGAGTTTTCAACAAATTCACTAGTCTAATTCGACGTGTCACCACCTGCTTTACATTTTGTACATCTACTGTAATATTTACGGAGGACTGAATGCCATACTAGTTTCTTCCTTCAAAACGGTCTCATTTTATAGAAAAGTGCAATTTCGGATATGTATTTATAAAATATTTGTTACTTATAGTCTGTGAATAATCTCAATAACCTTGCTCTCTCAGTTCGTTGCCATCACCATATATATACTACTCATTAATAAACCCCCTATGTGGAAATACACCTATACATTATTGTTACTATTCTATGTTCGTATAAGATTACCTTATGTGACCTACCTGAATTATTATCTTTCGGCTATACTATACGTATGGTGGGTTTAATACACCTAAATACTACTCTTTTATATAAGGATCATTCTCTTATTAGATTTATATAACTCGCGGTGAAATACTTAGCTGGACGATCAGCATCTTATTTTCGGCATTCAACGATTTAGCGTCAATCTTCATCAAATTTTGGCTAAAGAAACCATTAGTAATGGCCTCAATATCTACAGTGCAATCTCATTCTAAAGCTCCCATATTCGTTCCCTTAATTCCGTATATGGTGAATTATGTCTATATATCTTGCATGTTCATAATCCTCTCAAACGTATTTCGCTCTCCACTAACGCTTTATAAGATATGTATCTTAGCCCTGTATTAGGTATGATAGTGTTTATAAAATATATATTCTCACAAATATCAACTTTCGTTGTCTATTTTAGTACTAATACCGTAGAATTTGTGTCACCATGTCTGGTAAACAATTTATAAAGATTCTCCCCCATTAGCTTCTCTGTAAATAATAACTTCGACCGACAATTCCTTTTACTTTCCCTCAAATGGAAATACATTTACTACCCCTTCAAGAATGTTTAGGTACGTGTACCACACCATCCCTTGACCCCACCTACCAATATACAACTTTCCTATCTCTAACCATCTCCACTCTTATCCTTGCCCCTAACCATCCTAGCCTCTCCGACGTCGTTTCTCAACCGCGAGGGGGAACAATCTATATGATTATATTATCTCTGATCTTGAAGACATTCTCTCTATATCTATATCTCATTACTCAATCTCAACTGATTAATAAGTCTCTAGTACTGTGAGTATGTCAAATTAATATAGAGATTGCTCCTCATATCCCGCACTATCTTAGCCATCTCTGAATCATATTACACAGCCATAGAGTTGTACATAACTCTCAATTCTAAAAATACTAAACAGCCCTTTCAATGACTAGCATGTAACTCCACCACTTACTTGTTTATCCTCCACAGCAGAAGTGAGTTCTCAGTCTCCGGTGACAATACTCGGTGAGCTAACACGAGTGCTGCTCATCTATCTTTTCGCACCGTCCAGCTGAATTGTCCATGTGTATACTCCAATACGCACTCTCGCGGAACCCACACCCACGTTAGTTCTGCCTACTGACATAATTTCTCTCCTAGTCTATAGCCTTATCATACATCTGTTCTTTTCTCCTTAAAATTCATACTCCGTATTGTAGCGGAGATACCAGAACATTTGCCCCTCTATCACCCAACTCCTGTCTTCCCTTCAAGAAGATTTAATAGACAATCCTTCATTTCACTATCATCGAATATTTGATGGATTACTCATTTCTATATCTGAAAAAAAAGATTTTCTAAAGAAATTTAATAATAAACGACTTTCAAGACAGCTAAATATTAGTTTCTGAATCAAGAGGGATGATCTATATTTTTATTTTTCATAACTTCTTTTTTCTTTTTTATCGTAAATTTTCAATAATTTATTATTTGAGTATTATATATACGGTATATTATTATTATTAATATCTCTATATATATAGGAAAATCAATACTGCATTCCACATATGTTAAAACTTCCAATTTGATATAATATACCAACTAGCTCTATATCTCACTGAGTAAACTTATACTACACATATATATATATATCGGTTCTATATTATCTATATTTATTCTATATTCTAATAAGTTCGTACCTCTAATTATCTATCAGAAGAATCTTTCATATTACATTAGTAATTCAGTTAATATATTATATATATACCATCCATTCTGTTAAACTATAACAAAGAAACCTATAATGCTGCTTATCGCACTCCAGCCTATTCATACTATTTACGTTTTATTACTGAGATAATGTGATAAATTACGAATATGTAGATTTTTATACTTTCCCCTTAACTTTACTCTACTATGTAAGAAGTAAATATATTGTATTAGATGAAGTATTATCTATACGTTAAAGTATCTCTATCTCCGTCCTCATACTAAATCCACAATCATTGGTCCTCTCGGTTAGATTATCTTCACTATATACACTCCATTCTCTATATATATCTATCTACTATATATATTAATGCGTATTTTAGCGTGCATAGCTTAAATATCAGAGTAATATCTCTTCTCCCCTTTACCAGTTGTAATATTCCCGTGAATTAACTATTACCTTCTTTTTATCGAGGTAGATTCCTATTCTCATACAATACAACTTTGGATAACCCGTCAATTCCCTCTATAAGTACTTTCTCTAGATCGTTTCTTGAAGTTAATTTAAAGGATAACAATTCTTTCTCCTATGATGACTATCCCCTCACCGTGATTATATTACCATATCTCAATTCCACCAAGTACTCCTATATATATCCGTGAAGTATATATTTATAACCTAACCTGTATTTATATATTTATATATAGAAATTAATATAACTACTACCCCTTAAGCTCCATCCTAATTTTATATACAAGTACTCTACCTCAATACACTACTTAATACTATCTATATCTTCACTAATACTTAGTTTAATCATTTATTATCAAATAACATCATTCTACTATCCCTTATTCTGTTATTCTACTTCATACGATAGAACTTTAATCTCATATGAAATAATATTAAATCCTTTCTCTCAATTATCAACTTAATTCTATAACGTATACCCATATTATACGGATGTTAGATAAATCCCTGTCTTTCAACTAGTACTATTTATATATATTAACATAAATAATTTTCACCTAAAAAATGAAAAGGTGAGATTTTATTATATCTAAAAACTGACATATAGTATTAATAATATAAATTTCACATATATATATATAATTCTATATAATTTCTTAAATTATAAGTGATAAGTATATTAAATCGATAAATTAAATTTTTTTTGTCTTTAGAATTTTGTACGTCAAGCAATCTCTACCCGAATGAAAAAAAAATATAAAAATTTATAACTTCTATAGAAAAATCTTAATATTACAAAAAGTCGGAATTAAAAGAGTCAACGATTACACAACACAACATACAGAACGCAAACAGTCACAACTAACTCTATTCATTTTTAACACCAGGTTCCATTATAACCCAATTTTACAATTCGGTTAAGCATTCGTACTAACACAATTAGTCATAAAATATAGATTTTTCTTTTTTTTTGTGCAATTTTTTTTACATAAAAATTTTATATTTTTAATGTCCTAATATTCAGGAACAATTATTAATTTATTAAGTATTATATTTTTCGGTGTAAACTTATATTGTGTTGAAATCAAATATTTCAACTTGTAGGTCTATTCACATCTTAACATGTATGAATAATCAATTCGTGTATTGACCTTACTCATACATAAGTTATAATATCAAGAACGTTAAGAAATATATAGATGTTAACTTCAATCAAGTTAGTTCTCTATCTACATTGTTATCAACTTACAATCCTGTGTTATATATATCTGTTAGAGTTTTCTCTCATGTTATGCTTCTGCATACACTTATCTCCTTAAAATCTTCATTTCGTATTAGTAATGTTATCCCCCAATTAAGTGAGTTAATCCGTTATACTATACCTTATATATTTAAGTGTAATAAATGTTTAATCGTGTAGTGTCAGTAACTATCCTATTTGTAGTAAGTAATCATAATCGTCCCGTCCTATAATATTACCAAGGTATATTTCATATCGTGAGTGTTTAAATGATATTATTTAAGATATAACTTTATATATCAGTTATTTGTGCATTATAATAATTGGTCTTGTACCATATCTGTTATCCTAAATTATAGTATAATTTGTCTCTACTCAAATATGATAGTATAACGTTATAATATTATAACCTATATTATAATATGTTTAACCTCTATATATATATATAATATATATATATATCTACATATCTTAATATTATATTAATTTATAATAATATAATATATAATTTAAATACTTGTACATTCTGGTTATTGATTATTACTTTCCAAAGTTTCAGATATAACAATAAGTTAAGTAAACCTTTTTTTTTAGGTTAGAATCATATAATAACAAAAAAAATTTACTTAAGTTAAATCCAGATAAATGCTTATCTATATATATATATAATACTAAATGTATATTTTAATTTACTCGTAATTATAGATTATAATCACGTGCATTATTTTAATATTATCGTATAACGCTTTTTTAACTACTATACGCTATCTATATATTCTACCTCTAGTGAGTATTATATGCTTATAATTTTAGCTTATTAGGTAATATTTTTTTTGTGATTTTATAATAATTAAGTCATTTTATTTGTAAATAAAATTTTCTAATATTAAAATATATTAATAATTCAGATACAATTAATATAAAATCTCAAGGTGCTTTATACAATTTAAATACTGTAGTACATTCAATAATGTACTCTTAACGTTCCTCTCATGGATGTTATATTCAAGATCATTTAGTGCTCTTCCTTGTAAACCTTTATCCTTATCCTCCGTCCTTTTTAGAGCACTATTAGACTTAAATTTTCATCCTTAAAATTGTAAAGAAACAAACAATTACTGGCCAAGGAGAGTGAATCACATAAAACTAGACGATGGGACACAAGTGAACAATCAACACCAATTTCGGAAGAGTACGAAAAGAAATGACGAGAAATTCAAAATCGAAACACGAATGCATATCGCAACATTCCATAATTACTCAAAAACATATATAAGGCGAGAATTCTAAAATTGATGTCCTCGTAAGTGAGTGGTGCATCATTTTATACAGGTTTATTATTATATTCCAACCGGACTATCAGAATTTATTTTAATGCTTTGAAAGAGTAAATATTAAAAGTTAGAAGGTTTGTATACTTTCCCGTACATTGGAAAGCAATCTAGAGCCTTAGAAGGTCTATGTCCTCAAAGATCAATGTAAAACATTAAATATTCTAGAGCATATACATTAAAGTTTCTCCTATATATATATGTTAAAGAAGGGCTTATATTCAATATATATTTAACTTCTTCTATATATATATATTATATATATAGTATGTATATCACTAATATTGACTTTACACTTAGGATTGTCTAAAAAACATAATACGTATATATATTTATTACTGTCACGAAAATACTAAGTCCATCTCCCCTGAAGGCAAACGCACGACCTGTTTTCAAGTATGAGACGACGGCGTAATTGTAAATGAATTTTATGATCAGCGGCAATTGTAAATACCGTACTGTTGGAATTCAGTGCACTCAGTCATTTAAACTGATTAAATCCGAAATGGCTTTGTCCAACTTGCCTTATCGATACTTCATCTGCAGATTCCGTTGGCTTTTTCATATTACGTATAATATAGGCGAATAAGAGCCCATTGCTCACCAACTTGCTCAATAAACATCCTAATTAAAATCACGTTCTGAAGTGGGCCGACCGCCTGGTTCAATTTAGAATAGTTTAGAGTTAAATCTCTATTGTCCAACTACTGATTCTCTAGCTGTTATATTTCACACCAACTATTTGGACGCCTTGCCTACGGTTCAATTACCTCACCCCCGACCAAGGGTGCTGCGGGTTCTTTCGGCTCTCTCTACCAGCGCGTGCACCTCTCTCTGAGCAAGAAGGCGCTCAATAATATAAATATATATATATTATTATTTCTCATATACTAATATTTTATTGCTAATTCTTTTTAATGTTCTATCTTTCTTCTATTCTCATTCTTTTATATATCTAAACGTATTCGAGTCGCTGGTAGAACATAATTCATGGTATTGAAAATATATAAAAAAGTTACTAATTATTTTTATTAGAGTCAATTCGGCCTATCAGTATATACATATTCGTATAGACACTTGATTAGAAAACACTAGGCTTTTATAAAGGGAATGTATACTTAACAAAAAAATCGTAACGTGAGTGATTAAGATAGAGTTTTAATTCTTTAACAATAATGCTATTTCAGCACAAACAAAATTTTTGTTTGACCTGCACTATTTTATATTAAATTCCAAAACAACATTCTTTCTTCTACAAACTTATTAAATTTTCAAATATCCCCTAGTTACAATTGAGAGTTGGCGTGCTCATGTTTATAAAAACCTATTTGTATAATAACAATATAATTATATATACAATTTATAAAATAAATAAAATATATGATGATCGAATTGAAAGGAAATGTGTATTAGGGGCAACACCTGTTCAAGTCGATATCCAGGGTGCTCCCCTTTCCTCTTTCCCTTTTAAGATTTGTGTCCTCAATCATATTGTCTAATTATAATTGTTATTATAAAACGTTATTAACTGTAAAATATAAACAAAATTCGATTTGAAATGGAGTGGTAAATTAAAAAAAAAAAACACATCTAAAAAAGTGGAAAAGAGAATGATGGGCGAAGCAACGCTAAGGTATCGACTCATAAATCAAATGGCCTAATATAACATCCTTGGTATTTGTCGTCGATATATTAATATTAACTAGTAAAGTATATATATAAGACTCATACAGAAGAGTAATATAGTAAAAACTTACATTATCACATTGAAATTGTATTAAATTTAGCTTGTTGAATATTAACCGACCAATGAATGGGAGCATCTCTGGAAATCTCATTGACTTCAGACCTGCATAATATAAAAGAAAACCTGCTTTATAATTATTATTACTATAAATAGATATATATATATATATATATATTGAATTGCTATTATTACAATATAATTAATATATAATAATTAGGATCACTTTACTAAATAAATGAAATTTATAATATTAGGGTAAAGAGCTAATTATTATATGTATAAGTGAGTGGCAGAACATATAGTAAGCAATGATAATTGACACAGGTCAGGGGTCGTCGGATCCGGGTGGTCTAATACATATTTATTATTAGGAGTAGTGGTATATGGCATAAATTGAGTTTAGCACTACAGTATCTCCAATTGAGGCAGAGGTTATATAGGACTATAAAAATAAATAATTAAGTTTTATAAATAAGTTGTTACGGCACTGATCCTATGCCCTTCTAAGATGATATTTAAGAAGTGCACAAAGACAGATCTGTGAAGAAAAGTCAGTGACAGAAATGAGAGAATCCCTAGTTATCGAGTACTAATAAGAGCGGATTGGAATGACGGACAGAGACAACTAATGAACAACACATCCTGATCAATGCCTATAGCTCGAGCTTAAACCAATCACCTTCTATAGACAAGTTTTTGTACGAAGTTTCTAAAAGGATAGCGTGAAATGGACTTTCGGGTTAGCTTAGATCGCACTGCTGCTTTTTGCTACTTAAAGCACAAGATAATTAGTCTCCACCGGGAGGAATATGCTGAACGGTATAGGAACTATTAGGCGTCCCCTTATGTCCACCCCGTATATATATCTCAGAATTCGTTATGGGAAACTTCTAATTAATTAAAATTATATTTCTACGTGTACTAATCTAATCTTTGTTACAGGATCGGTACTCTAATATTACCATTGTCTATCTCGAATTGGCAATTTCCTAACATACTTGACATGTTGTGGTTTCTAGGTATCCACCAAGTTTATACAATATAATACTATATAACTATATATAATATAATTTTATAATAATCTAGAAGAGCATTTGGTATAGCATAAAATTTATGCATAATAGACTTTAGTTAGTTTAGGAGAAGTCGATGAAGTTATATGCTGTTTATATATATTAACTATGTAAATATTTCTTACAAAAGTATTCAGATCAGTATAATATCGATACAGTAATTTGATTATCTAGTATAAAGGGTAAAGTATTATATATTACTATAGTTCTATGTTCAAGTTTTAGGCATAAGCGAACAACTTTAGACTCTAATAATAAGGACGACAGTCAACTATTAAGTTTTATTCTCAATTACGACAAGATATTTTTAAATGTGGCCGCTTTTTAATAGCTTGCATCTTATTTGTATTATATGAATTTTTAAATTATAAAGAAATGTCATCAATCGAGTTTATTGTTGTGCCACTAATCCTTTATATATTTAAAAATCAAAAACATTAATTAAGAAATCATTCTCATTTAACTTCCTGTTGCTAATGACGTACAAGTTTAAAAAGTAATATTTGATTATAATATACGCGTCAAACCATTCTTTAGAAAGTCGTGTTTTACTATACATAAAAGTGCTAACCAGGTGATTTTAAATCATGCATTCTATCGTACATTATAAAACCATCTTTCATTTTCTTCTTTCTTTTTTTTTTTTTGCTTTAGCTCAAACCTTTTTTAGGTTATGTTTTTTTTTGTTATCTTTTGTTTCTTGTATAAGATAACATGGAACATGTTAATATTATAATATAAGGTAACATATAAATGTATAACGATTACAACCTATTGGACATATTACTACTAGTACACTAAATGGTACAGAAAGAAATCACTCACCAACGTAAGTATGGTCTTTAAATACTTATATCATGACTTTTACTGGATTAAGTTTATTCGAGGCCAATTGTACTGCTAGTACTTCACAGGTATCTCCGACCTCGAATAATCTTTTACCTAATAAGGACGGACGATTATAAAACAGGTGTTACAAGTACTTAAGTAAAGTTTACATAGCAAGCAGAAAACTAACATCCAATGTTTTATACAAGTCTGCTAATATGTTAACTTATACATCGTTAGACATAAACAGTGTCTAACTATAAAAATTTCTCAAGACATAGAACTTTATTCACCAACTTCAACATGGAAAGACATAAACATCAATTTTGGGGATTTCAATATAAATGTAATATGTAAAGTAATTTACTAAAAGTAATTTAATCTAAAACCAAATAAAGTTACGAAAACTATTTAAAATTATTATTAGGAGAACCCATATTAAAAATATAAATTTTTTTATTATGAAAAAGAGTCAAAAAAAAAATATACTATTTTTATCAATATTAACAACTTATATTTTTATTGTAAAATTCATTATTATATTGAGTTAATTTTTTGTTGAAGGTTTTAATGATTTTCATACTGGTTTATTTTTTAATTATGAGATTGCACTAATAGATTTTTAAAAATAGTTTTAAATTTATACAAATAATTATTGCTAATTATTCATTTTAACTATTTTAAGTATATAAGATGAATAATTTTGAAAAAATAGAAAATATTTAACTATATCTACTTTAGTAATAAAAATTATATTATTCTCGTATAATTTTTCATAATTAACGCTCCCTCTTCATTATATTACGGATCCATTATAATTATTAGAGTAGTATCTATAATCATAGTTGAATAGATAAATACCTATATATACTCATACCTACAAAGGTACTATAATATATAATATATCTTTACTAATTACCGATAACTATATATGTAGACGTAGAATATAGACAGACAAGGATACTAGAATATAATTATAAATTATATTATTTAGTGATATTATCAAGTTCTTCATTGATAAATTAATACGATAGGTATGAGATATAGTTAATTCGTAATTAATGTTATTGAATAAAAAAGAATATATATCATATGAATTACATATTTAAGCGAATAGATTAATATTTAAGGTTGTAGTACTTAATTCTAAAAACGGCGTAAAACATAATAGGACCTATAATATTATATATAAGTTTATGACGCACTACACTCACATCATATCAGATTCTTTATAACTGTAAAAAATTGTTGGCATATAAACTCTATCGAGGAGGGTGAGATGAGTCAATACATATATAAATACCCTAATATTATAGTTGTTTACTAATATATATGGGTTATATATAAATATACATACTATTCAGATTATATATATAAAACATATTAAATCTTATATAATAAAGACAATACGTTCCACTATATAATAAAACTATAATATCACAACAATATAAGAAAAAGTTGATAATTATATCGAAAGTTACTTTAAACAAGCAACTATTTCTTTAAGGGTTAAGAATAGGAAATATCTATAAATATATATATACTACAATCACAACACACAACAGCTGACACATACTACACACAATTAACTATATATGAGATTTACATGAAAGGAGTAGGATGGAAACCGGTTGTGGTCGTAGATATAGGGTGGATGTACACACTCATCACAATTTGTAACGCACACAAGATGCTGAACCCTTCGGGCTCCAGTACTTTTGGTTTCAGATTGACCAAACAAAAGAACCCTTTTTTTAATTCTACATGGAAGGCTGAGCCGTATCCAACAAAGAGAAAATAGAGTGATAATGCTGTTGCGTACACTTCAACATATTTATCAGAATATAAGACGGAAATTACTTCTATCACGATATTATCTTTCATATCACTCTATAACCAATCACATCATATCACACTCATATACTATCTTTATCAATGAGTAAGTACCTATAGGCCGGAAGTTATACTATACTTATCCTAGGTATATTCCATTTCGATAATAATACGCATATTGAAACTGAGCGAACAGCTATACAATGCACGAATTAAAAGTTCTTCGATAACAGATCTTTAAAGAAAATTAATCAATAGAGAAAATGAGGAAAACTGGTTTAACTTAATTACTATATATATATATATAATATATTATAGAACAGTAATTTATAACTTACTATATAGACAAGAATGAGAGCGAACTTATTAGAAAGTATAGAAGTTAAGAAACAGAATGATCACATATGTGAGTCAGAGATATAGGAAGCGCGATTTAGATTGTTGAGTATCTGAACGACAAACGTATACATATGTATTTGACTAAAATTAAGATAATTAATATCTACACCCCTCTAGATAATAGTAATAATAGATTAGTATTAGTTATAAAAACACGGACCTTCATAAAATTATGATATATCGTAGGGATATTATTATAGCACAAAAGTAAATAATGAAATTTCATATTATCTGGTCCAAATTTGAATTTATGTATTATTAGTATTTGTCAGTACTATATGGTAGTTCAGAATAGGGATGTCAATCATTATAATATTGATCTCATCTGAGAGATATATCTAGATATATATATACTATAGTATCATCAATAGAGTATTATATAAATATATGAATAAGTAGATATAACGCTTGAATAGAACTCTGGGAGGATGATAGAATATAGATTAGAATTATCAATCAATACTTATATACCTAGGTTATTAATGATCAATATGATAGTACGAATGTGTCACAGAGGCCTCGGTGCAGTATAGATATGAGAGAACATCACCTCATTTTCATTGATAAACACGAGTCTATCATACTAATGAGTGTTTATAGTATTATATTATATATTATAATAAGCCTTGGAATTTGAGATCTGAGTTCTGAGGTTCCTTGCTGATGTTGTAGCAAAACTCTTTGGACTGGATATGGTTCACTTTATATATATAAATATATATTATATAGCCATTAGGTGCCGAGGTATTAGAGTATAATATAATATAACAATATAGTATAATATATTACTAACATATAATACATTACTTAAGTATTAATTATATCATATATATATAAGTCAATTAATTAACAGGTATAGTATAATAGTATATAGATAAAGAAAAGAGTATGACGAAAGAGATTCCCTTTTTTCAGAAGCTTGTTATGTTAAATTTTTTCTGGGTTTTATTATAAGATTCTGCTTTTAGAAAAGTTGTGTTTTCTTATCTATTAGAATGGAAAATTTAAGTTCAAAAAAAAATAAATTGACATGATAAGCATCCGAAAGGAGTTGAGTCTCCATTTAAGAAATTGTCCCCCCTTTTAAGGACAGGATTGATAGGGCAATGTCCTTTTTCCCACAAAGTCAATAATAATGAAGTACAACGAACAAATTCGATTTTATTTGATTATTCTTTGATTATTACTAACCTCGCTTTGCACGAATCAGAGTATGGCTTTTCCGATTGCTTGAGCAATGAAATGGAATCCATGACGGGAGACAAGGATGGTGGGAGAATTGAGACAGTAATTTGTTCGCGGTTTTGAAATTTTAGAGGTCAGTTTGTTTATAAGATATATTTCCAATTCGTTCGTATGTCTATAATATAAGTATACGTCAACTTATATATTAATATCATATATATATAACTAAATTATATAATTATATTATAGAGTAATATATCGGTTTATATATATTAATATATATATAGTTAATTATAATATTATACCTATATAAAAAATCTCTAATAATACATAGTATATGATAATAGTATAATATATATTAACAAAACTTCATTTAGAGTCTGAGGCAGTTATTTAATAAAAAACAAACATAGGCTATATAATTAGTTATTATAATCATCTTATATACTAATATATATGTCCAATACTAATAATTAAGCTGCCATACACTACTAATATCTAAAATATATCCTCATTATTCAGTAACTAAACTGCATAAACATTATATAGTAAATTATTGATAATTTATTATGATGCATTCAAGAATTGATAACTGGTAGAATATCACAAATTACAAGTGTGCGCAATATTTAGAACTATTTACTTATATTATTAAAAAAGTACTAGCTTGTAGCCATATACGTATATATTGATTTTACATAAGACCCTTTTCACATTAAATAAATATATAACTAATATAGCAATGTATATAAGTATATATAGTAATACTAATTAATAATACAACTCGTAGAATGGCCGAAACGAATACTATGAAAGAGAGCAGAGGGATATGAGAGAATTATTCTACTGGGAGACTAATAAGCTGTAACAAATATTCATAAATACTATATCCAGACATAGAATTTGGTCGACCTGATTAGAAGAACAAAATCTTTTCCTCATATAATCCATTTTGAACGTTTGAGGGCAGAAATTAGTAAAGAGCATTCTAGTTCGTCCTTTTTTCATAGAACTACTACCAGTAAACAAATATTCGATGCCAAGCATAAGATCGTATAAAAGTCAAGATGGGGAACAAGTAATCCGAATTAGACTAGTGAATTTGTTGAAAACTCTTTATGGATTCAAATAATTGGAAATATATTATACACACGGTGCTTCATAATCATTGCATGAAGAACATGCTACAAGAACATTCAGGTTCTCTAACCCAAATTTCCCTGCGTATAACAACAATCTACAATAAAAGAAAGAATGGATCCATTATATTGAGGATAGGCTAATTAACAATAAATTCTCTTTGACGGATGACAACAGTGATAATTGAGCGAGAAGATGGTGTCTCTTGCATAATAGGAGCGATCGGAGAGAACTAGCTCTAACGTACACAAATATGAACTATTCGATTCCCATAATATTTTGGAAGTAGTCACCTCACAGATAGGTGAGGCTGTGGGTGAATTCTTCCCAGTCCCGAATATAGGCAAAAGAGTTATGTTAAACCAGATTACATTATTTTTACAGCCCAGGTAACATTTGAGATGCATTTTTCTCGAAAAATTTGCACAATATGACTTAGAACATAGTAAATGATAACAGCCGATCCAAAACCCCTATCGCACAATACCCGTCTACTTTTGCGGCGTACAGAGTCGTACGCTTTCAGAGTTGATATAAGGAGAAAGAAGAAGATCACAATATTGACGGAGATACTTTAATTATCAAACCGTTACCCCTAGTCAATGGGTTCAGCGAATCCCTAGTTTTTGTGATACACCTTGTTGCCAGAACCTTGAAGTTCGTTCCTCAACGATTACCCACAATTTTAAGAACATGACATCAGCCTGTTGGCGAATAGAAATTATTTATTGTCATGGGGGAAATGGTCGAACGGAAAATAGTGCGGTGTCGGTTACTTATTTCCAAGACTTTTTACAAACAAACCTTACTATTCAAAAGAGCTGGGTTCAGTTATGTTACCAAGATCTAAATTCTTTATTTATAAACCAGACTGAAGCTCATCGTGGTATGTCTCTGCCACTACTTAATGGCTTAAACGGAGCTGACATGTGTTCAATCTTTCTAACCACAAATTCTGTAATTTTTTCACAAGAAAAAATTTCTGGAAACAGAATGATTTATCAATGACTTCTAATTACAAAAGACGCTTCCCGCTACAGACCTTGCCAATCACGGAGTTGAGACAGGGCAAAGTTCGCAGTAAGTGAGTTAAGCGTCCTTTAAAACTAAATATCCTTGCAACACCGGAATATTACATTTAGGAACGTGGACCATATAGTGTCCAACAGTGAACCCTAGAAAGGTAAGGAAGGAAGAGCATAAGAAATTGATTACGACTTACTGGATGAGGCTTCCAGAACCCTTTTACTCTATTCAATAACAAAATACGAACACCACTGTTTACAGAAAAACGAAAATATAAGCTGAAAGCTAGGCGAAAGTGCGTAAATAATTCTCTGATCGACGTTCAGTGCGTTCAGCACCTGGATGACCAGGAGAATAGGGTCTTATGATTCAAAAATATTATAGTACATATTAATGAATCTGGAATTTCTATCAAATACTTATTTTCTTTTATATGAAATAAAGCAATACATTGAAATGAATATGCTGCACGAGAACTTTCTGAAGACTGGTTATTATGCATTTCTCCTTTTTAATTTTTGGTAGTCTTTTGTGCTTCTCCTTCATTGGAAAAGAATATTTCTAATCATCAGTAATCTGGTCTGCAGGGAACCCTTAAGTGCGTAGGGGTTTTGACGAAGTAAACCTATACGAGAAGGAGAAGAGGTTTCACGAGAATATGTAATATTCGCAGGAGAAGGGGGAAGGATTTTCCTCTTCTTCACCAGAAAAAGGTAGATGAGAAGAAATTAAAATAGGGTTTCTACTTAAATAATCGGGCAAAACTTGTAAAACTCGTTCTTTAAAAACTTCATTCTGGCTAAAGTCTGAAATTAGCAAATTTCAGCATTTTAATCTGCAGACAATTTGTTTAGATGAATAGATGAACTAAGGCAGGCATGGTCAGTATAAGTCGCGTATTATCGATACAAAAAATGATAGATTTTCTGAATTTAATAGACATGTACTATAGCTAAGGCTTCTTGCTCCGTTACACTATAGTTTAATCAGGAGTAATGCAATCATTTTTGATGAAAAAGCAATAGTTTTCTTTACGCATTGTCATCTAATTGGGATAGAACAGCACCGACACCGTAGGAAGACGCATCAGTACTTATATATAAAAGTTTGTAATCTGGGAAAGAAAGCGCAGGATCCATAAGTAAAAGTTCTTCAGAGTGTCATAAGCGGTCTGTTGCTAACCTATAGTTGCCAAGAAAAGGGACATTTTTCTTTACCAGATCGTATAGAGGCTGTGCAATTATTGAGAAACTCGGAATTAACTTGCGAAAATAATTATAGAAGCCAGCAAAGCCCGTACTTCATGGACATTCTGAGGTATTTTGAACCTTTTAGAGCTTCAAGTTTGACTGGATCCGGGGATAAACCTTTTTCACTATTGAGCCTAAGAAGGTGACTGCTCTTAAAGAAGGAAATTTCTCAAGCCGAAATGCTCTATTTCATCAAGGGCGTTAAGACTTGGAGAGGTGTGAATAATGAGTAGGGGTATCCTTACTTTACTAGCCGATTATCTATGAACAAAAAGAACAATTATCGATACTTAGACAAAGCCATTTTCATTGTTCTTGAAAAGACAGAGGTCGAATTGCAGGTTCCCTGCGGCATCCGTAAATACTCGTAGTGCCCTCTAGTAGTAGAGAAGGCAGTTAGGTGTCTAGAATCCTCAGAGACGCTAAGATGTAAGAAATAGTCGCACAACTGTGGCTTTGGTTGTACGATCTGTTTCGGGGGCAAATTTCCTAAGGTGTATGGTGGAGGGCTCCCCTATGATTACGAAACAAATTGAGTTCTATCAAATCCCTATTATTGTGTAGACGCAGTTAGTTGCTGGAAAAGAAACCAGAATGACTAGTAGATAACACTGGGAGTAATAATATCCTTTCTCTAAACTATCTTCAACCCCATTCATCAATGATTTCCTGTATTTGTGCAGCAATCTATAGGGCCTAGTATACACATATGGGAGGACTACTTCTATAAAGCTTAATGGAATAAATTATTTCACAATTTAACACAAGTCCAACAGGATCATCGGCAAGAGCATGACTTGAATCTTTATTCTTCAACTAAAAAGTCAACATCTCTTCTAATTGTGTTTTTATTTTCAATACATATTTATTTGAAATTTTACTAGACTCTGAAGCAAAATTTCACGGTAAACTATCCTCTAAATCTGAGGAGTCAAGAGAGAAGTTTTTGTGAAGTAGTAACGTGCATTTATATAACTCTTACTATGCGAGGCTTCATTATGCTTTGTATCAGTAATGGAGAAGCTGTTGTAATAATAATTTGGATCCTATCAAAGTTAATAGTATCAAGACTTAAATTTACTAATTTCCAATAATAGTTTTACCGTCAAGTGCACGTAGACAACGTATTACCAAAGAAGAGTGTACCTGATTTAAGAAATCATTTTTACTTTCCTGTGATAAGAGCTATGTTCTTCCGCAGGAGAAAGCATGGATATCAGACTTCAACTTTGATCTGGAAGAATATACTAGAGTAGGTAAAATCCGAATCAGCTGAGAGGAGTACACTTTATATGATAAAATCATCTCTAATCTCAATCATTTGGTACCTCTGAATGTCATTTTGATACATTCAGGAATTCTACATTCGTAAATTTGCTTTAAAAAGAGGATTTTGAACGTATTGATTCACTCTGAAGAGTGTGTTGTGGAGGCAAAATAATTCAAAAGATGATTTAAAAGGTTTTGGCAACTGATCACATCTGTACTTTCTGCATTTTTGTCTGCAATATGCCTCTATTCGATCTGTAATGATTCTATGTCGTGGAACGTCATAAAACGAATCAGGATGATAAAAAGGATCGGAGTTAGATCTACACTGAAGATTTTTCTTTCACAATCGGCTTTATTAGTCCCAGGAAGGTAACTGAGGCATGTAATGTCCCTAAATTTGAATCATTTTTGGAAAATCTATGGGACATCATGTCTTATTCTGGAAATTCAATATTAAATTATCCCCGATATTAACTCATCTATTTGTATCTAGAAGGGTAATTGCACATGTAATGTCATAATTAGAGTTTGCGGCGAGGAAATTAACCTGATCAGAAATCTTCACTTATGACACTGTTTGAAAAAAACGGACTTTTTCTCTCTATTATTTTGAAGTTGAAGAGGAATAAGTGTGTTAAGTCGATCATAATGATTATTTTCATAATTTATATTACTGATCAGAATGTACCTTTGGCATTTTCTTTTAAATTGGCCAATATTGCCTTATGGAACCATTGGAAGGCATTTGAGGTACTACAGAAGCTTTGGGGACTTAAGGAGGAAGATCAAAATCTGTAGTAGTAGTAGTTCTTCTGAAGACTTAGCCTTTTTATAACTGGAGTGAGCTCCAGGATGGGGCAGTTATAACAGAAAATTATTTGAAAACGCGATTAGATCTTGATGAACCTTTTTCCCTGTTGAGTGCTGCTGTTTCTTACAGTTGTCCAACAAATTTTTCTTTGTTCTAAAAATAATTCTTCTGAAGTTAAACCTGATTTTATTTTTTGACTTATATAATTCCATCTATGGGAGAGAGGACTATTAATATATTCGCGGAAGACTTTCGTACGCGCCGCGCTCGAATTATTATCGCGGTAACCGTTAAGTAACGAATGAGAATTGCTTAAGATCCCTCGGGGAGGTCGTGAACCTAAGACTTCGGCACCAGACGATCTTTCTCGTAGAGAAAGATTCTCTGTACTCGTTTTTAAAATTGCTTAAAACACTGTTAAGCCTTCGGCACGTGTATCTTGTAAAGATGCCTAGAAACTTCAGCAGAGGAAGATCTTAGAAAAGATCCCCCCTGGGTGTATTATTTAGAGCCTCCTCGAAGAGGTGGTACTTCTGAGTTTCCAACAGTGAAGCCTTGAAAAGGTCCTTCTGTGGAAAGGAGTGTTGTCTCCTCGTAGAAGAGTACAGAAGTTTTTTTAATTATTAAAATTATGTAACCTATCCTCACTCGGAAGAATCTTGAAAAGAATCCCTACCGTAGATCCCGATAATCCCTTGATCAGGGGTATTAAAGGCACCCGGAGGAGGGGGTTCTTTTAAAGATCTGCCATTATCTTTAAATTTATGATTTTCCTTAAATCTAAAATCATTTTGACTATGCATATTTCTTAAATTTTTACCTTGTGAACTATATGTAGGATGTGTATGATATGGAAGGCAGCCTTCAATGTAATTGGAGGTGTTCTGTGTATCCGAAGTTTTCGGACGAGAATGTATAGCACTTATGACTAACGGTATGTCATGCACTGTCCTTCCAGAATCATTACAAACATGCGCTACTTCATGCTTAGCATTTATAAGAATAGGCAACTCTTTTATTATATCGGTCCCAAATAATATATCTTGAGAGAATGAGGAAGAGTCATCGACTATATAAAAACATGCAAGATAATAAATCCCATTTAAAATTATGTACAATTTAGTAAGACCATAAACTTTTAAAGATTGGCCTGAAATGGAATTTAATACTAAATCCACAGAGTATAATTTAGGCTGGTCTTTCTTATGAGGAGAAGCCATGCATAGTTTCTTATAAAAAGATTCTTTAAGAATACTCTTACTCGCTCCTAAGATACTGATAAACTTAAACTTTTTGTAAGCATTAATTAGTAGTTTAGAATGTTGGATAGGTTAGGTATATACTATCCCCTTCTTCCTAGGGGAAGAAGTGGAGAAAAATATTAGAAGAGTGGGTAGGGAACACAGATCATCGTCTACCAAAAGAGCAGAGCATTTCTTGTAGGAAAATAGGGTAGTAGAAGAGACGACGTCTTCTGAACAGACTCCTGAAGACATATTTTCGTCAAGCTATCGAAGTCGAGAATATCCAACTACTGGTAAAAAAGGGGGGTCTCAGAGGAGGACCCTCAATTCTGTTATCTATTGAGGGTAAAGACCGCTTTATAATCTTCTGAATGGTAATAGGCGAAGGGGAGTGATCATAGTTTTCCGAAGAAATTCTTTTCATGCATATCACTCATAGCGTTTATATTCTGACGGCTATTATAATTATTATAATATTATTATAAGAACTTAATAAGGACGGTTATTAGTAGACGGTCATATTCCTTTGAGGCATGCCTGAGTTATAGTAAGTGGAAGGATAAAAAATTTGATTGAGGTGCATTAGGAGATCTGAAAGATTGAGAGCGAGCATAAGTAGGAGTGAAACGTTGGTTATATAAGAAGAGGAAGGAGCTTGAGAAAAAGCCGGCACAGCATTATGCAATACTGAGTTGCCTCCCTTCTGCTCCCTTCTCCCTCCATTCCTATTATTTATTCTCTATCCATTATTTCTTACTTCTTAACTCTCCTAGTGACTGCTGTGCTGATTTCTTCTTGTTTACTCCATCGGGAGATAAAATTCTATGACTCTTTTTAACGCTCGGGGATTCTGATAATCTCCGGAGAGCCTCTACACGCGTTTGCGTCCTTCTAGCTGATACCCTAGTAAGGCTATTAACGACACTCGGTCGTTTTATGGCCCGAATAAACGTTGCATCTCCAAACAGCTTAGGTTCTGTCCACCGTTCTCTTGCTCCATTGGAACTGGCATCATTAACTTGAGAAATTTCCGTAGGAAGATTCTGCCTGAAATGCGCGTACGTTTCTGACTATGTCGAGAACGGGGCAGAATTATCCCTTTCGACCAAGCTTTGCACTCATCACTAGTTGTTTTTTTATATATCGTTTTAATTGGAGAGGTAAGGACAATTTGCATCAATAATATTCAATAACTTTCGCTGAAATTGTTTAGGAATATTTTTGTACACTTTAGAAAATATTAATGTGCCTTTTTAATTTGATCTGAAGTTCCTCTCTTGTTGGGCAATAAATCGTCTCTCAAACCCTTCGTATTTTTTTTTTCTGCTTGGACACTTTTCAGTGGCATCACAAGATAGAGGACGGCTTATGGTTTCCATTTAATTTCATCCCCTATCTGTATTTTAAAAGTTGACTCGGCCGTTGGCGGATCAAGAATTTTTAAAAGGTTCCTTGCGAACTCATTCCATGTTTTTGCGAACCTCGCTCTTCATGTTCATTCATAAGTTCTCTACATGAACATTTAGCGTCGACAAACCTGGAATAGGAAGCTAACTTTTTCTCATCAGTATCTATTCCATCTGCTTTAAAATAATCCTCCATACATGAAAGCCACCTCCTCACTGTCACCCCTGTAAAAACCCCTTTGGAGTCATACCTTATTAGCCGCAGGTAATACTCGATTATAAAACGGTGGGCAAACTAGATTTTATTATCGAAGATCAATTATAACTGAATCATTATCATAGCTTAGGTTTATATCAATTGTGAAACCAAGTTTTAAAAGTTTCTAGTTATTTTCAAAAATATTTTTCTTTCAAGATAGACCAGATACCCTTTTCAAGACAATAGATGTATTCCATATAACCACACTTTATTTACTCCACAATTTGGAAATACTATCACTATTTACAAATTTAAGGTTTACTCCATATGTTGCCCAATTTCGATACAACCGAGGTTTCCAAAATTCCAAAACAAATAATTCTATGGTATCATGGAGTATAATTTTTTTATCATATATATGTATATTGTAAATATTTTTTTCCACTAAGATGCTCTTACGATAATTAGACCTACACAGGAGTTCCCATGTATTCTTTCGGCGTGGTATAAGTCACTTTTGACTAAAGTCTTATAGGACATTCATAGTCTCTTATAGTCATTAATATGCGGTATATTATAGATATGATAATATAATAATTTTAACATATATAAATTAAATACTACATCTTGTACGGACTCATATATACACCTCTTATTAATTAAGCGATAAAGTAAGGAGAATATGGTGGGTCAATGTACAGCAAAAAGTGTTGGAAGTGATGATCATTAGCATCAAAGTATTCCTGCACTCGCTTGTCCATGTTTCGAAAGGTTGCAGCCAACATATCGGGAATTTCAAGAGAGTCTAATTCTCTATCCACGACCAATTCTGTATTTTCATATCTCAGTCTGCACACGTATAATGTCACTCTCTATGGCTTCGTCCCCTAACAAATTCATTCCTCATAGCCCATCTTTCTACCGCTTTTCAGTCGTAATAGTTTTTTCCGCCTACCAGAAAGAAATCTCCTTATAGTTGGGCGCGGTGTATAAGTATCTAAGTAGTGTCACTATTCGTTTACCAAAGTCACTACTATATTGGAAATGACCCAAATATTTATCATCCAATAAATACTCAGATCCTTAAAGAAGAACTTCCATTTCATTAGCATAGCTACTTCTTAGATTCATTGTTGGTAAAGTAAGTGGAACCAGGTGGCACCATCTATTCTCTTATTAAAATAAGCTCAGAATTAACCATACATGTGATATTCGCATCGTCATCACCAGATCGACGGTTACAGAAATTCTTATGTTTAACAATTTGAACTCAATGTAAGGTAGTCATTATTAATTACTTTGTTTTCGTAAAAAAGATGGGGGCCAATAATGTTTCGCCTTACCTGATAAACTACAATCCAGATTGCCCCAATTTTACACATCAATGCAAGCGGTCTGCTCTCTGTAAAGGATGGTTAAGGATTCAATACTACTAATGATCCCTTGGATGATCAGTCATGCAACTTGTATTACTGTGTCAGCCAATTGATCACTATATATCAGCGTGGATTTTTTTTGTCCCCGATCCCAAAGTTGCATCCCTTTTTTCGTGTGCCTGTCTAGCTAGTCAAGGTCTAGGGAGAACTCACGCGAGCACTCATTGGCTCTGGAGCCCTGCCTTTGTGGTCTTTCTTCTACATGGATGCTCCACCGTCCACGGTCTTTGGTAGTGTGACTTTTTAGCTAGTGTGACATCTGTTGGTTAAACTACTTTCTTTCACATGGATTCGGTGACAGATTCGTACGTTCAAGGGCCACCTGAACGCGCTGATCCTCCACAGTGTTGAGAGACGCAGCCTTCCAGGCGAACCCTCTTACTTTCTTTTTTAGTCCTCTCCATATGCTCTACGTTAACCCTAGACGTTCCTATGTTTATCACCTTCTCCTCCTCGCTCCTGCCCTCCCTCGAGCCGTAGATCCGCTCCTTTGCAAATCGGTCGCCCACTGACTTCGCGAGTGGCTGGACGTCCCAGGAATGTTTCCCATTCCTGCTTCTCGTCCACTTTGTGTTCTTTGTCCTGTGTGATCGTCTACCCGAGTACCTCTCCCCTCAGTAAGATACGGAGCCGAGCGAGCGTTTCCTCCATCGCGCTAAGTATGTTTTTTTCTCTTCCGAAACTTCTCTTACAACGTATTACATATTATAATCTCTCTTTGCTTCTTTTGTATCTTTCCCTTGATTACGGGTGGGAGGCGACCCGGGAGGCCGCGCGCGCGCGCGCCGAGTCCGTTGACCCCCCGCAGGGCGGTGACCAGACAGGCCATGTTCTGTTCTCACTCTTCTACTCCCTGCCTCAGATTGTAATGAACCTAAGTCATCTGGGTCTGGTAACTTCAGTCTGGCACACGCACCACAAACAGCAAAGCAACGACACCCTGATCACATTTGGCCATCACACAAACTAACACGAGCACCACCTCTTAGCACTGGACCAATATCTTGAGCCCCACTCGCACTGCGAATTAGCCGCCCGATGGTCGTCGCCTCATCCCTTACGGTTATACTCCCACTTATATTCATCGCGCGCCGTTTCGACTCTAGTATGCAAGCACAGTCCCTATCGTCAAAGTTCCTGTCGCTATCACCTACTTCATCTATCTACTACCCATTGATAAATTTATTTACTTCCTCCAACAACGCACAATTATATCATCACGAATCAATAATATAATATCGTCGTTAATCAATATTTAACTCAACCTTTGTCATCTTCTTCCATTTTATTTACTATATCACTCCTCTGCAAATTCTGATCGGCCGAGTATCGCGAGTGGGAACTATATAATACGTAAGCAGCATCCAGTAATTCGGATATCTAATTCTATAGTAATACCCGCTCGATTCTTCGTTGAGCCCCATCCTTGGCGCCAGGCTATATTTGTCGCCAATACGCGAGTATGATCGTAGTGACCAGTTTTACCCGGAGTACATATAAGCTTTCTGTTAAGACACACAGGTACGCTTATGCGGCTCAGAAACACATAAAATGGAACCCCTCGAGTGCCACCCCTCGAGGCTCTAGATCACAATCAAAAGATGTGAAAATATGGGGGTCCTCCGAGATTTTTATTCTGTCATCCATGTTGCCACGATCGTCACAGCTTGCAAGACCTGCCCACATGCTCCGTACAGGAGAACTGCTTTTTATCTAATCACTCAGTGAGCTCTTTTTAGCTCCCAGATATGTTAAATACAATCTTACCATAACAATTTTTATACTCAATTTGATAACTTATAATGTTCCGCGATACCTTGCTTAAGCCAGGAAAACATCTCTGATTAAAATCTCAATTCTTCTCGTTACGTCAACGTCACCGCACTAGACCACGCCGCCCCAGCACCGAGAGCTCCGCAAGAGCCGATATGCCTTCTTAATGACTAGACGCCTCCTATCCGCAATGTGAATTCTATGCGCCACTTTATCACTCTTCTCGGTTGTACACCTGACCTGTATTTTTTTTTTACCAATCTCACACATTCGTGCACAGGAGGTACCGCACTCGAGATCTTAGACACTACACGCGATGGGCTGGAGAGAGTAACCACACATACTGGCCCTGACCAGAGCGATTGCACTAGCGGCTGTGGAGAGGTGAGGGAACTTCATCCCCATATACCTTTTTGTCGAGGTCTCCGAGATAACGGCTGCGCCCACTAATATTTACGCCTCGATTCACATTCTGTCACCCACACTTGTTCCCCTAGCTTTTTTTCACATAGGTCATCATATGTTTTATGTGTTCTATGCTTGGTCGTTATACGCACCCCCGTTCTCACGCTCGTACTTCCAAAGCTCACTTGTAGTAATAATATTTAGAAATTACCGACATCTTATATGATTTCAATACCTCCTCTTTAATAACTCTCAGGTTATTAAATATACCATATTTTAAACTCTCAATGTGTTACTATACTTTTAAGCCCCTTCAAGTTCTTTTTTCACTACTCTACTCATCTATCACTTCTTTCTTTAATGATATACTCTCACTGTCACTTCTTCTACTATATTCATTACCTCTCATTTCCAACCCTTCTCTTACTTATGACATCCTTCTCGGTACGTATATCATATATTACAGCTGCATTCTTTTCCTTTCAGCTCCATGAACCCATTAGCATCACTTCTACTAACCGCCACTTCTTCCTAATTTCCCATCTATTATACAAACTACAGTCCGCGTGTCATTTTGCCGAAAAGAAACGCCCGTTGTATATATTTGATGTTCCACCTCCCCTACCGCCCCCACTATTTTAAAAACTCTGATCGTTCTACTTAACTTATACAACATCTCTACGAGACCCCTGCGATCTGCCCAATTTCCAGCACCATATCTCCACACATGGTTTATCAATTTATCAATCTATAAAGTATCAGAACTTTTCAATACACTCTTACTATGTTCAATCTTTTATCCTTTTGTATTATCTCCGCCTTCTTAGTTTCCTCCTTTCTAACTTCTTCTAACCAACGCGTGACGAGCGCATAGTTGCGCTCTCCATCGTCACCATACTATGCCATACTTTCGCATGAGGAGATGTTCTCCTGTATAATTCACGCGGTATCACCACAGATGTGCTCTAATCTCTGCTAATTCCTTATATTTATTAAATTTTTAAATAATAATTCTCTGTGGTCTATCTTCTCATAACTCTATATTTGTTCAAATGTTTTATGATACTACTAAAGTTAATTCTCTTTTTCACTAATGTCCAGGTCTATTCTCTATAGCTTCCTACAGTATGTTAAAAGTGTTTTACTCTTTCGATTGCATATCATCTTCCTTTTAAGCAATATACTATCTATCAAATTACGTGAAATATATGATTTCCTTTCTACTAACTACTCTTCCGAAGGCAGCTTCGTGAACTGTGCTCACTGCTGACATCTCGTCACATCCGACGCCCCGGCCGCACAGTTCCCGCCTCACTTATCTTATTTGTGCTCCTACCGTCCAGGCACCACCTTTGCGGGCGTTTGTTTTTTTTTTTAATATTAATTGCATTTGTGATCTCGAGAGCTCCTATTCAACTACAACATCAACCTTATCACGAGGCTCTCCCCCACTCACTAAGCGTGGGTTTATACTGCGCCGACTCGGGGCCACACCAGTATGTCACGCTTCCACGAGCGCACCGCGGCCCCGCCGTCTCGGAACTCTGCTCCTGCCTAGAGTCATTTCTCGCGGTTTCCCCACGTTCTGTTCATCAATCGCCGCTACACAAGGTATACGTTTTCGGAATGTCTGTCATATCGATTCCAGGTTTATATACCTCTCTCGCTTTTCCTCTCGTTCAGGTCTCTCTCTTACTACAACCGCGCCATACGCAGTCTCACTAGGTACTCACAGGGTAAAACATCCCCTACATTAGCTGGCGTGGACATGTGCTTGTGAGTCTTCTGTACGCCAATCCTCTCCTGGGTAGTAAATCGACATCCGGGTCGTAAGGGTCTTTCGTCCCCCCTGTGCTCATTCTGCTTTGTATTGATATGCCCACCCAAGTAGCAAGGAGCACTTTGTTATTTATTAACGCATCTTGGCACTGAGTCAACAACCACTTCTTAACCACTTCTACCACAAACTTCTCATCTCCACACACCCAAACCCACCCATTCAGAGTTTACCAATCTCCATTAGTTACTACACAGACGGCGAATTGCCACAATGTAATATATTCATTTGCTGTTCGGACTCGTTGTGGCTCAATTGAAGTTTCTCTGGTCCCAGGACTTCCCAGTGAGCTATTTCCTGTGAAATTGTCTTGCTTTCTTACGACAACAACCAACTTCCTCTACTCGAATCGATCAGACTTAAGGAATACTATCAACATTATTTCGGCCTAGACAACTAGCACTATTACTATCTAGACATCTTTCCTCAAACTCTTATTGTATACATAGATATTGACTAAAACATCTCAGTTAATCTAACTCAACATCCCTTAACAACCTTCCCATCAAAAATCGATAAACTAAAGATATTATTACTACTCTTTAGATTCAAAAATCTATTAATTTCCCAAAACTTGAACACACATATGGCCATGACTGGGCCCCTCTAATCAACGTGTGGCTCCAATAGTAATAGCCTTCTCACTATAGTAATCTGCTTCACGCTTAATTTTTGATGTTTCATGGAAAAAAAGTTTGTGACCCAAGGCCCCCAGGGGGTCGGCACTACACCCACATTATATGCCTGTGTAGTCTTGGCTCATAGTTTTTGTAGCGCCTGAGGCATTATCCTTTCATCAAATATCCTCGTTCTCTGGCGGTCTTAAGGTTTGGTCCTAGGAGTCCATATGTTCGTCCCAGCAACGGTTCTAGGTAATGGTCTCCAGTTGACCCTGACGGATCTGATCCTCTCCGAGTCATAATATTTTTCTCGTCCCGAATCTTCCCCTGTCAACCATCACTTACATACCCGTCTTACTCTTTTGTATCCCTGAATCGCCCCCCCCGAATCGGCATTTCACTAACTTACTCTGATTGTCGGATAGCCCCAGCTATAGCCTCCCTACTTCCTCTTTGCAACTTGCTCTAGCCGCTGTCTATTCCAGGACAAACATGCGCAGCCTCAATCAAAAATCTTCCCGTCCTTTACTGTCGAACATATGCCAAATGACTTTTATTTTTGTTGAGACTCCCTCTGTTCTCTTTCTCTACTCTCCTTAATACTTTATAAGTCTCACAATCACAATAACTTGCGTTCTCCTCATATTTACCCTCCTATTATCCTCTACTTACTTGATTTCATTGCAATCCAAATATCTTTCCTCTCTTAATTAATATATACTGGAGTCTTAATAATTTATTACGGATTTTACACCTTAATTATTTACTTCCTAACGTATTACCCTCAGAATTTCTCCGCCGGTTTTTACCTCACACTGATTCATGCGCACCTATCCCACGGAATGTTCACCTTTCACCCTTCCCCCGTTGTGCCTCATACTGTGCAACGTTATATTCACGCGCTCTACACTCTGTTCCCCCGGCAGCTCTTTACTACACCCTGGAAGCCCACTAGCACACATTACTCACCTGCCCAACCCCCCAACATTCCCTTACCTTTCGTTCGCTTTGGCAGATCTCTTTTTCACTGTCTTTCCACTCAAATCACATCCACTCCACTTTAGTACACCCCCAATTCTATTGTATCGTCTCGATCACACGACTTCCCGCCTTGTCCCTGTCGTAGATAAGTAGCTCAGTTTGTGTGGTCGGCTCGTACTGTAGATGTGTGATGTAGTAGTCCGCGTGTGTGTGTGTGTGTGCCGTGTGTGTGTGTGTGTCGATGTGATGCTCGTGTGTGCTGCTATTCCCCTCCCTTATGAACTTTTCTATTCACACCACGTTAATATGCTTAGGGCCCCTATTCTTGTCACCGGCTACCACAATTGAGAGTTTTGCCTGCGTGTATTTCCAATTATGTTTAGCGGCCTGCTCCAACCTCTATTAGTGTGTTAATAATTCATATCACCCTGCACACACATACTATCAGCGTATAGACTACGGCTCCTCCCTCCTCCACTTTATTACACTCACACTCTAATTCTCGGTTCTCACACTCTCACAATCTCACACTCTCTGGAACTATTCTTCCTTCTCCATACCCTCTTTTCTCACGGATCGAGTAGCCTCCTTCTCATGGTTTGAGCTATGCTTGAGAGTCTACATCCAATATCTCTTATCCCTCTGTGTACCCGATCTTACTCAGTCCACCATTATTATCTGGATTTTAACTACCCTTTGCAGGCGCCCACTTTCTCATGAGTTCTGACTACTACTATTCTCTCACTGTTGTTACTGGCTTTCCTTCTTTCTTTTCTCAGATATTCACTCTTATACATTCACAATCCTACTGCTGTATCTTATATAGCTACTTATATTGAGGCTTCACTAAAGTTTATCATAGGTACATCATTATACTTACTCAGCTATTACTTATACTATATAACAGTATTCCTACCTAGGGCATGAGTCACTTTATCTTACTAATCTCTCTATATTATATTACTTTAATATATATTCATCTATTAATATATATATTAAATAATATATATATACTATATATATAATTATACATATATTATTAATATATTAATTTCTTTCTTATCTTCTACTATCAGTTTAATTTTATAGTCATATTAAGGACTATATTATCATCTCAATTTCACTACCATCCAATTTAGAATATGATGAGCGCGCGAGGCGAGCGTCATGAGTGAAAGAGCGACGGCAGCGCGTAGAGAGTAAGATAGTAAGAGTAGAGCTGAGTGATGAGAGGCTGCGACTAGACTAGCAGAGATCCGCTCAAGTATAGTATGATACGTATGTATATTTAGATTATAGCTAATATACTGGACGGAGCCAACTATAATTGGCTACGAGTAATATACGACTGCCTACCTCGTACAGAGATACAATGAAGTGAGCGTAGAAGGTAGAGAGCAGATAAGACATAAAGCGAAGCGAGAAGTCATATGAACGCGATAGCGTACTATGAAGAAGTGCAGAGTATGAGATAGCGCGAGAGCGAGCGCTGATCAGAGAGTAATAGTACGCGAGGTATACATATACTTATATATTATATATATAGTAATTTCCATGCAGTTATCAATATAATTACTTTGTTTAATATATCACTCGTATATATATATTGTAAGCTATATATAATATTAATATATTTAGAACGTCATCCTCGCGAACCTCAAATCTATTTCACAACACGACTATTATTTTTACCTCATAATAACCTACTATATTATCATAATCTATATTATATTTATTTATATAATATATCTATCTATATCATATTAATTATCATATTAATATATAATATTATTACTATATTATTATTATTCTATTTATTATATATATATATATATATATATATTTAAATTATAATTAAGATGTATTCACTATATCATATATATATATAATTACGATTATATATATATATTATCATTCATATTCATATATATATGATCTAATATATATATATATATAATATATAATATAATATTATATATTATTATATATATATAATATTATATACTACATTCATAATATTATAATATAGTAATATCAATATATATAATTAATATTGGACTATCAATTACATGCTTATCACAGAGTAACACATTTGCATTTCCCTTCCCGATTTATAATATTATCTAATTATTGCATCAGACTTCTATTCTATTATATTATATTATTATATTTTATTATTAACACCTATCCAGTTGAGTCTTTAATATCACCATATATATACTACTACTACCTCCTAACCTCACTCCACTACCATATATATACCACACACAACCCTACTACTACAATAAACCCTACAAGAAATCGAAACCTCACGTTTCAACACACCACTTTCTATTTAATTACCTAAGCTTACTCCTTCTCTATTAATCACATAGAATTATGTCCCCCATTCAAGACTATTAACCCTCTCTTTATTAATCTTATTCTTTAATTCTAGACTTTCTCTTCTCTACCTTATACCTCACAATATTACTTAATTCCTACCTCACCACATCACAGACTATCATCTCTCCTGTGTGTATGCAAAAGAATACAGTTATTAATATTACTAATACGCTTTATATTTTGCATTTAGCACTTTATCCATACAGCTCCTAGATCTCGCGCTTTTACAAAGCAAAAAATCTTATATAAATAATAAAAGAAAGTATATTATATTATATATATCTATTAAATATATTATAATATATATAATATAATATCTATATATAATATATATTTATAATATATAGTAATAATACTATATTATATCTATATATATTAATTATATAATCGTATATATTATATATATAGAATATATATATTATATATAATCGTAATATATATATATATCATCTTAACTATATTCTAACAGCTTATTTCTTCATATTACTTATAGTTATAATAATATTCTTTAATGACTTTCATCGTACTACTCTACAATAAGGAAACCATAATAATATATCTATCAATGCTTACTAGGGGTTATATAGCGAGATCACCTAACGATTAGCCCATTCCTTATCGGGGAGTATATAAACCTAATTTGCACGTCATATTATGACGGGTGCTCCCACCCGCAGAAATAGTATTAATGTAATATATATCAACCTAGTCACTCAGCTTAGCTAACGCTGGAGGTTGTCTCAATTACCATATCACCTCTTCTGTAATGAATTTGCGCATATATATAATATATATATATATTATTATATATATATTAATATTATATAATATATATGTATGATTAATTATATATATATTTAATAATATATATATATATATAATATACCTAAATTATACTATTAATATATATATAAATATATATTATATATATATAATATTATAATATATAATAAATTATTTAATATATATATATAAAATATAGTGGCTACCTAATTAATAATAATTATTAACTACATATAGCTATCTCTTCTCTCTTATCTATATCTCCTCTCTCTCTCGTCTCTATCTCTATTATAATATCTCATACATCTCTCTCCTACTTAATTATTATACATATATATAATATATATAATATATATATATATATATATAAATATATATATACTAACTTGTATATATATTATAATATAAATTATAAGTAATAATATCTAAATATATTAATTTATATATATATATAATATATATTAATTAATATTAATATATATATATCTGATCTATTGATATTAAATAATATTAATAACGGTAATTAATATATCATCTTAATATGAAGAAATATTCCTGCTAAAGTCTCTATGTATTTTTATTTATATAGTAATAACTATTCTTTATGGTCTATAAACACTTATATTTATCTTTACAATAATTATCATTAATTAGATTAAAATAACTGTAAGTATTTATTTTCATTTTATTTTTTATCTATTAAATATATATTATGTTATTATTTTTTTTATATCAATATTATTTATTTATATTGTTTAAATTAATTTAATTTAGTTATATATATATAAAATCATTTACTATTTTATATATGTATTAAATCTAAAACAAAATATATATTTGCAACATAAATCTTTTGATAAGATATATTTTTAGTGCTCATAATAAATTTAGAAAACTACGTATTCCGAATATTTTATCGAGATCTGTTGTGTTATTTAAGGAGATATAGATGACCTGAGCCATTTATATATCTAAATGGTGAGTATATATTGAGGAGAGCGTTATATTTAATAGTAAGGTTATTATTTTATTATATTTTTCTTATTTAAATTTGAAACCTTTATATAATTATTAATATTTTTGTCTACTTTAAAATAAGAGAATATTATTATCGTAACATTATTGAAAGTTTGCCACAATATATAGATATAGTATCTATAACTAGTTTAATACTATATCAGTGCTGAGCATGAGAGTATGTCAAAGAGTGCATAGGAGTTACCCGCTCTGAATAATTAATATTATATTAAGCTATTATAATAGTATATAAATATATACTATATATACTATAGCAATAACATATATATATACTACTATATTATAATATATATATAATATATATTATATATATATATATATATATTATATATAATATATAATATATCTATATATATTTATATATATTAAATATATATATAAATATAATATTATATATAATATTACTATATAATAAATTAAATTATTTATATATTAATATATATATATATATATATATATATATAATATATATATAGTAATATATATATAATATATATACGGTTTTAATCTAATCTATATATAAATATATTATATATATAATATATATATTATTTATAATATATATTATATCCTATATCTTATATCTCTTTATCTATAATTATATATTATATAACTCTCTTTTAATAATATCTATTTATAATTTATCTAAATCTATATATATAATATATCTATACTCTATATTCATACTCTATGATACGTATCATCATCTCTATATATTATAACTATTATTAAATATCTATATACTCATACTTATAGTGTCTATGCTGTGCCCTCATATCCTGTATTTCCGTATTCCTATTATTTTAGCCTGAGGTCTGATCAAGTGAGAGTTGCCGCCACACGGGGCCACTCCGCGAGAGGTACGTAGTGAGTTGCTATTCTCATCTCTTCATACTATCTAATCTATTATTTAATCATCTATATTATATATATATACATCTTCATTTTATATACTACTATATAATATACTCTCTCTCTCTTGCTGTGTGTTAAGTGGGGAGGTGTGTGAAAGTGTGTGGAGTGTATGTTGTTAATCTAGGTCTCTCTCGTGTTCGCAGGCTATTCAGTGTAATAAATATTCTGTCTCATACCCAATTTTTTTATCTTAACTTGTTTGTCGATCATATTGGGGGTCATATCCGAGATTATCAGGCATTGCTGGTCTATTCTTGTATGCTCCGTTATCATACATTGATTTATTTTAATATTTGAAAATATATAATTCATTACTCATTTCGCGGAAATTTTAAAACGCATCATCATCAATAATCATTAAAAGTCGTAATGCCTCCGCAATAAATTTCGTTCTCTCATCACAAAGGATACAAATCAATCATTGAACTATTTTTATAACAAAAAATCTTCTTTTCTTGCTTTCAGTTTATATTGATTTATAGAAATTTGAGACTCTAATCTAAATAATAATAATCATAATCCAATAATCATATATATAAAAATATATGTAATATTATCAACTCACACTCAATTGGTGGTACAACAATATCTAATAAGGCACATGAGTATAATATTAATAATCAATCAAAATCTGTACGTCTCAACGATTAATAACGACATTTAATAATCGGATACTTCCCACTCATCCCATCACTACCACTACCATTTTCCGGCCGGGGGGGCGTGTGCGCGGTTTCCGGCACTCAGAGAGTCTTTGCAAGTCAGAGATCTATCCACATACCACTCATAGTCGAATAACAGGATCTACCATTCTTATATCTATATGGAGATAATAAAGATTATCGGGCCATATAGAATATCACTACACATTCTCATTTCAATTAATAATAATAATGAATATTAAATCAATAATTAATATCATCTTATTCTTAATATTAATAGATAATATATTAATATTAAATTACATATATATATCTCTAAACTAATTAATATTCTCTAATAATAATAACTATCATAATAATAACAATAATAATATACTTCGACCGTTCTAAATTTCAAATAGTAATAAATAATAATCTAATATAATGAATAGTCAATAAATAATAATAATAATAAGAATAATTCTATAAATTTTCGAATCACTGCAGAGTGACAATTATAATAATTCAATAATTCTCTTTCCCTACCGCGCTTTTTTACCTATCGACCATTAAAATAGAGCCTTAAAATAATACTATCCACACTTGCTACGTGGTCCCCAATAGGCTCCCCATCTCGGCGTATTAATATCACTCTTAATATACATTTTATAAAGAAATAATATCCATCTTAATAAAATAAAAGTATAAAATATTACAACAAATAATAATAAAAGCTAATAAATTCATGAATTTAAAAAATAATAAACTAATTAATCATACGAATAATCTTATAATCATAATATCATATAGAAATGGTTTTTTGCAATAATCCATCAATTTCTTTGAATATTAACTTAAAAATTTCTTCCAAAAATAATAAATTTTACATATTTACGCATGGTTCAATATAATCCAGGTATTAACTAAATCTCTATAATTCACTATCATAGTATATATACTATAAATATATTCATTAATATATCTAATACTATATAACGTGTACATGCAATTAAACCTATATAATATCAATTACTTATCTATTATATATATCTATTCTCTATATTATTACTATTTATATATATAATTATATTATACTATAAGTATATAACTTCCTCTATCTATACACAATCCTCCACGACTAATTCATTTCGATGTTGCACAGAATTTTCTCAAGTTTGCTCGCCCTGGTATTTTATCGAATATATTCATATATCTCATATCTATATATATATTAACTAAGCTTATATCTATATCATATCTATATCTATATCTATATCTACTAAATATTTAATTCTAATATATTATATATATAATATACTATTAATATAATACTATACTTATATTCTATATCTATTTAAATTCAATATTATTACTTTTGAGTAATATTATATTCCCTTAATTTTTAATCTTCAAAATTTTAACGATATCGAAACCCTTTTGCTCCTTCGCATTAGTTCCTTTACTCCTTTTATTCCTACCTTACCATAGCTCCGAGCTCCCTATCTACCTATTACTCATATGAGTCATGATATGGTAACTGAGACCTCATTATTGAACTATCCCATACACACTATCACTATATTCCACTCTCATATCCCTAATATTATTCTTACTCCTCCTCTAAAATCATTTAACTACTTAATTATCCTACATAAAAATAATTTACCATTTATCCTACCTCTCCATTCACTTCGCCTTGTACAATTAATATTCACTATCTTATCTTAATATCCTTATCACTCCTATACTCTTATATATAATACTATTAATATGTTATCACACCCTATATTGTATTATCTACTTCCCTTTTATCCTACCTCTCACGTTATACTACTATTACTAATAAACGTACTTTCCTCTCCTACTCTTACCTCATACTCATTACCTTCATCCTCATCATCATCTATTCATATATTCATATAATAACTATACATTATCCTCTCATACGTATTAGCTGAGTTGCTATTCACCCTATTTACACCTAATTAATGTCGAGTCATCTCCATATTATCCTACCTTATGTCCTCCACTCTTATTATCTTTAATATCGCCCTATAAGGCTCACCACCAACTGTATCTCTATTTGGACCTCACCACCTACCTATATACCCCTTAGTTATTACTATATATCTTCAATCTATAATCTACTTTATGTATACTATATCATTTTTTACTGTTTTATATAATATATACTTACATACTATATATATATATCTCTCTTCTTATCTTAATCTCTCAAATGAACTTACTACTCATCATATTTAATATCTTTATTCATTATATATTCATATCTCTATTAGTCAATGTGGGTATCATTATACTATCATATATTTCCTACTATTAATTATATATATATTCAAGTATCTAATCTATTCTAGTCATTCAAATAATCTATTAATATCTCTTTTCTCTCTACTCTATATATATCTATATCTCTCTCTCTATATAACTATTATCTTATTATTTAACTATATTATCTATATATATAACTTATATTTACCTAACTTTATATAAATTTTCATTATACATTTCTCTCTTATTCTATATATATATATAATATCTCTTATCTACTTATATTATATAATATCTTCTCATCTACGTATATATCTCCTTTATATATCTATCTATATATTATATTCATCCTATTTCTAATATCTAAAATATATAATAATCTCTATCTCTATATCTTGACTTATCACTATATCTATACTTATATTAATATTTATATATATAATCTCATCTACTAATTCGCTTGCCTCAGTGCCCTAGCACTATTACAGCTCACCGCGTTTTATGCATACCCTAAGTATTTCCGCCGTACTATCACCCACTGTTTCTCAACTGCAATTGTACTGCCTAAGTAGTCGTATATTATTGCCTCTGCGCCGCTTGTTTTTGAGAGGTACTATTTCCTACTGCCCGTTATTTTTTTTATTTTTATTACTGATCCTACCCTTTTCCCACTATGTTGTGCTTCATTTAGTTTATTATCCCCTATCTCTCTCAGTCCTTCTTCCAATATCCAGGAACGCATTTGAATGCAGAAAGTATACCCTTTAATATATATATATAGCATATATTATTACGTTTAGCCTATATATATATATAACTACTAGTTATCGACCCATATACGCTCTTTCATATATAAACTCTCGAGGGCTTTTTTCCACCACTATTAATCTCTCACTTCTTACTACTTACTTACCCCGTCCCTTATCATGTATATTATGTTTGTTGAGTCACCTTATTTAAGCCGTTCCCGCTCCACTCACTCTCTTATATATCTATTATTTCTACTTATCTTTCATATATATATATATTTCTCTTACTACTACTATATACTAAATGAAACACTTAATTTAATTTAAACTAATAAAAATTTAAGCTTAGTCATTCTTATCTAACAAATTACTCAATGCTCATTATACTGGTAAACTCTGGCATGTTCTTCTTTTATTTAATTTTATCTCTTATCATTATACTTATTAAAAAAGAACAAAAAATACATCATTTATTTGCACATACGACCACTTTTAAAATTGCTATTTAACATTTCCTTCGCGTTCGCACACCTAAGAAGAAGAAAATATTTTCAGAGTAAAAATACAAAAGGTGCAAAATATTTACCTCGTTCCCCTCCATAAGGCAATTTCATATGAAGAATCCAAAAAATTCAAATGTAAATTACTCTATCTCTAACACATTTGGCGAGATTCGTATACTTCTCTATCGAACGATATTAACCTCTGTCTCTTCTCTTCCATAATTTACTCGATAAAAGTAACTCCAAATTTCTAGTAATTTTTATATAAAAAACTAATATGATTTTTCCTATGACAGTTAATATTATTATATTTACCACACCATGTATACATGCTGCACCTGACTGTTTCCTTGGACGTCACTTTAGAGCAAATATCTACTTTCTTCTCCAAGAGCGTTTTTATTGTAAACCACATTGTTGCGTACACTCTTATGACGAACTCTGTCAGAGTTATATTTCTCATGTTATCATATCTATCTTTTATATTCTAATATATACATATATTATATTATATATTATATATTCATATATATATATTTCTATTCTATATATATATACTATCTATATCTATATATATATATATATATTATTTTCTATTATTATACCTATATATTAATCTCTTCTTTATCTTTTATAGTTTCTTCACTATACTATACTATATTTATTATATTATCTTATATATTCATATATATATATTATTATCATGATCATATATTATATATATATAACTATCATATCTTATATTAATAATATACTATTATATTATTATATATATATTCTATACTATATATATACCTATCTTATCTTAACATAGTCTATAGTATATATATCTCTCTCTATATCCATCATAATATTATCAAGTCTTCATATGTGCTTTCTTTTGAAACTATATTTATCTACTTACTCTTCTCTCTAACACTCTATCCCTTATTCTGATATTCTTTATACTCTCATTCATTATTATATATATATATTTAATATATCATATCATATATAAAAGTAATATCTATCTATTATATCCTTACTACTTTATTATCTCTTTCTATTATATTATTAAATCATAGTATATACTATATTTATAATTAATTACCTATATATATTATCTTATATTAATATTACTATATAACTTCAAATATATATACTTATATATCTATTATCTCTATTACTATATCATTACTTTATTTTTTCTTTCAACCCTTTTATATACTACTGAGAGATGGGTCAGTACCGTCCTCAGTCATAAGTACTTTCGATCCGCAGAGTCCCTATACCCCATTTCCCATGCCCGGCCATTCTTACCTCTCCCGCACCATCTACCTATTCTATACCTATAATAATATATATTATATATAATATACCCCTATCCCTTCACAATCTTTATCTTATTGCCGCGCTGCCGAGAGAGAGTCACCCTAACCCCGCCTCCTCTCCCCGTAAGAGCACCTTCCTACCCCAGGGCCGTAGCCACCCCCCTATTGACTCTAACTCTTAATATAATAACCTACCTTACACTATACCCCCCTCACAGTTCCATTCCCTATATCTCTTAAATGCTCATTATATAACTTCCTTTCGCCTCTGTCACTCCCATTCCTGTCGTGTCCTCATACTTTTTCTTTACGTCTACTACTCACGCAGTCAGTATCGCTTCCGCCTTCTCAATTATCATATATATATAATTATATACCTTAGCGTATAACACCCCGTTCTCATACTTGTCTTCATAACTAACTAATAACCTGTTATCCCTGAATCGGAACACTTTGTGGTTACTCTTGTGTGATACTAGTACAGTGTGATTTATACGGCTTCTTCTCTCTTCCCCCCCCTCGACGTCAAACTCATGACAATACCGTATACTTGTGACTAAGCAATTTTTCTCCATTCTTCTTCAACGCACCTCGCCACTACCTCGCCATAGCCACACTGCTTTTAGCTGACAACAGGCGACGCTGACAACTGCTATTTATCTCACACAAATGCCCGTGAGAGATGGGTTGGATCCTAAGTATCGTCTCCTCTCTCCCTCCTCCTTCAACCAATCCCAAGAGAGAGAGGTCTTGCAGAACCGTCAGTGTGCATTATCCTACTGTGAACTACGACCGTCTGCTTCCTCCTCTTTTTGCCCTATCCTCCCCGCGACATGGAGTTTTTTGTAGGTGTCTCGTCGTCGCTCGTTATTTGAGTATCACGCTGTACTCACTAACGTATATCCTCCCCCTCTTCTACCACAATTGCGCGCGTTACCGTTCGCTCTGCACTTGTTGGCGCGCACCGTGGGCCCCCTGACTTCTCACGCCTAGTAGCACAGTCCTCGCTGCCCTTAAGCCTCAGCCGGAGCGCTCTTTCGTGTGTCGGGCAAAATTATCATTCTTCAACAGCTCTCCCCCATTAGCCTCCGCCCCCCAATCCCACGGTGGATCCCTCAGCATACTGCGCACAACTGCTTGCCGATCGTTCTATTCGCGTCTCTGTCCCCAGGGGAGCTTAGGCAGCCTTTGCTCAAGAGTCCAGCCCGGGTCGCCCAAATCCTTTCTAGTCAGTTACATCTCCCAGCGTGTCTTCCCCATTCAACTTCGTTTTCAATATTTATCACTCCTTCACCCCCCCGCAGTTATCTTGACGTGCTACTTAGCTTCGCGACGTTGAATCCGCGGATCTACCTAAGTCTCCCAGCATTTGTTACAATTCCCCTTTGTAATTCTTTATTCTATTGGATTTATCCGCAAAAAACTCTCTTTTACCAGGGGTTGCGCGTCGCACCCTTAATGTTTGTCCAGCTCCCAATCTCTCCAAAGGCCCTCTAGGCCTTCCTCTTGGATCCTATTCACCTTCCCCGCGCTTCCGACTACTCAATACTTAAATAGGTGCTATTATCCGAGTGCCTGTGTGAGCGAGGTGAAAGAGACGAGTATTCCATACATTGGCTTGCCGCATATCTCTTCCTCTTCCCATCAGGGCGCATTATCAGGCTATTCTTATATATCGTTAGCGGGAGCGCCTAGGCCACCAATTGCTCTCTGCATCCTACACCCACTTCTGCCTCGTTGTTCGCCGTTATCCAGGTGCGCGGCCAGATAGCAATTCCGAGACAGTCCGCGCTGTCTGCGCGACCCAGCAACCCGGGCCGCACGACGCTCCTCTCAGCAGAGCCCCGCAAACTTGGCCTCCGCTCGCTCCTATCGGTCTCCCTCCCCCCGCTGCCTGCTGGAGATATAAACCGATGCCTTGCGCGCGCCGGGTTTCCTTGGGCTAGGCCTGAGGCTAACGGCCAGGCCCGCCGCGGTGCCAAAGAATATCTACCGGCACTGGAGGCGTGATGGGAGCCGGGCATAGCAGCCGCACTGCTTCCTTCATAGATCTCCTACCCCTCATAACATCAGGGCCCCTGCCGGCAATCAGTCTTAGGAATTATTTACCTCTAACAGCATAACTCTGATAGCCTAACAAGAAATCCTTGTACATCCTTGGATCCGCCCTGCGGCTAAACGACAGAAACCGCCCATCACGTTGGCTCTATAAGCCGCGAATCTGTGGCTATGGTACACCCCACTGCGGTCTTCACAGGAGACCTTAAGTTGGCGGCAGCCCACCTACATGCCGAGATAGTTTTTCATCGCAGCTCTCTATTTCCCTCTTCAAACCATGTGGATGGGTTCCACCGTTTCAATTCTCGTCTTGACGCCCAACGGAGCTGTTCCGAGTACCAGCAGCTAGTGGCTGAAACTTTCGTTTTGGATCGGAGCCATTCCACTAGCTCAATCCCTGGCGGGCGGCAACGATCTAAACACAGTTGGTAGGCGCGGATGTACCTGAAAAGTTCCTCCCCCGCTCTCCTATGAGGCTTTTGTGCCGACGGCATCTTCTGTGCTCTAGAGCTTGCACGATAAGCAGAGGGTATACACGACTAAGTATCTCCTCGTTTTCTTGTCACAGGATATGCAATTCTTTGGCTTCAATATACGCCAGAGCGAGTGGAGTGGTCTTTACGAAACAAAGCCCTCTTTGACTTGGAATGTAGAGGAAGGGCGATTTCTCCGATGGCATTCCCTTCTGTCTTTAATCTCTCCTGCCGACTCAGTCATCCTCTGAATCTTAAGCTTTATGTCACCGCTATGAGACCCTCATCTGGCTCGGACCATTTCGAGACTTTGGTGACGCTTTTGGACCTCACTGAAGATGGTACAGCGGGAAAACCCGAGGGGGGGATATGGCTCCACCATCCTTGAGGTCCGCAAACGCGTCCTCTCCCTACGAGAACTAGCACCTCCGAAGGTAATAAGGGGCACACCACACCCCTCCTGAGCGCTCTTCACACCGCGAGAAAGGAAACACACGCTCTCTCTGTGCTTCGTATCCTATGTTCGAAAGAACCGATATCACTCCTCCAACTCGCTACGACGAGCACCCTGGGCAAAGAAGCTGCAAACAAATCGCGCTTGTTTATATGCGTGCGTTATATTATCGTCCAAACCCAAACTCCATAACCTCTGAAGGATAGTAAACATGAGCGTTATCGTGGGCCTTCAATTAACTTGCACCACGCAAAGGCAGCAACTGATTGCTCTCGTCCGGACCTTTGTAACCGAGAGGCTGCAGATAGCCCTCATAACAGGAGCATGGGGAGAGAAGGAACAACTACAAGAGGAATGCAGTGGAAACTGGTAATCCTGCTCTAGACCCTCCCGTTCGGGCACCTCACCCTTATGTGCTGCGCGTCGTCGGTGGCGTTGGATTCTGTGGTACATCATTGCCCCCTGGTGGCGGTCAATGCTTCTGCTCCATTCCCAGAGGTTCACTGGCGAGACTAGGGGGAATCGGTCGTCGCTAGCCCTAGTAGAGGTGCTAAACCGATGCTTGGGTGTCCGCTAAGGCCAGTCACGTAATAGTTTGTGCTCCTTAATTTGTTCTGCTGTATTACTTTTGCGGGGATCGCGAGTTGTAAGTACTGCGCAAGAAATTCACGTAGCGCTGTGCAAATTGGTAGTTCGCGATTGCGAGCGAGAGCGCGTCATGGGGATTACAGATTTCCTGGGTATTGCGTATGCAACTGCCTATTCCAATCTGACGATACCGTCTGGGCATGCAAATGGACATTCGAACAAATAGTAGGTGAAGTGCATAATTTTAGAGAATGCGTGCTGTACCATCTCCAATATGGTAATGTATTAGTTGGTGACTGTATGGCATTAAGCCCACATTCATTTCAATCGTATACATCACCACGTTATGTGGCTTTAGTACTCTAACCTTGAGAGTGACCAGTCCGCCACTTTTATGGTATTATTTGGTGGGCATGAGCCATTCTCGAACTGGTACAACTGTGTCTGATGCATCGTAGCAGCGCGTTACCAGTCGGCACCATTGGTCTGACACATCCATGTTTTTGATATTATTATATTGTCTCATTAAGAGATATAGTAGCAGGTAGGAGCGTATGAATACCTAGAGTTGAGACAAAGCTTGTATATTCTCTGTTAATACGAAGCTGCCTTAATTACCAGCGCCTTAGTGAGATATCTGGGGAACTGTTTGATGTTGTCAGTGTATCTAGATGTTAATATTCCACTAATTTTTTTTACCCTCAACTGCCAATCAAATTATTCTCAAGATTCTATATGATAACATAATAGTGTGTCCTCTGCAAAAAAAGAGGGATTAATGCAGAAGCGTCCCCTGGTGGAAGCTAAGAGCTATATCCACTCTAAGTATATCTTAAAAACCAGGTCATAATCCTCTTCAATAAAGCTTAATTCAGCGGATATAAAAATTTGCGTGTAAGATCTATTCTCATTACTCAAAACTGTGTCAGCCCTAAACCGCTTTAATAACAAGTCCCGAACTAGGAAATCCTCCAAAGAAGTCATGGAACGACCTAGTGCTGAAAAGCATGGATGAGTATCTTGGTCAAATCTGAATACTGTCCGTTCTACTAAAAATATCGGTGCTCTCATATGGACCTTATCCTACTGGTCTTCCGTACCTTTTCTCTTTGTTTAATATGAATCATGATCTGTGTTCAAGTTATCATCAATGGACCGAGTGGGCGGGAAACCTTAGTGGAGAGCTTATTTTTTTCCATACTAATCATCTCACTTTCTCCGCAATGGTAAAATAGTTGAACGACACGGGGTAGGAAATCAGATATTAATTTTTTTGGGTATTGATTATGAAGCCCCAATTATACTGATGGATCCCCTCGAAATATACGTTACTTGTATCTGGAAGTAGGTCTTTTACTATCCTCAATAGATTAAGGGTTAAGTGTAATCTATGGTAGAGGTCAATAAATATTCCTTCGGCTCCAATATATAAGTTCTCCTGTAAGGGGAATGGCATGACTTCCATCTAGTGCCTTTGCTAGTACCGAATTCTATATGATGGATTAGGAGAGTCTGCTTCCGCTGCTTCTCCGTAAGTGACTCTAAGCATGTTATTAGGTAGTCGCATAGCAATTGCCTCTGGATATTTATCATTCCCCTAAGTGTGGGAGGAAAGTAAGGGTGGTTTTTTTATCCCCAAAGACTAGGAGACCGGCCACGACTTCCCTCCTAGATCCAATCCGTTTTTTTTTTTCTTCTTCTTTTTTCTTTCTCTTTGTTATTATTTATTTTTTCTTGGTTATCTTCTTTTGTCTACTTTTGTTTTTTTTTTCTTATTCCTCCTCTATTTTGCCTGCTTTTTTTACTCATTGACATTTAATGACCCACAGTTCTTCTCTTGGTCCTTTTGCCGCGTTTTCGGTGTTAGAAGACCAATTACATGTTTTGGATCTCCGGCTGTGAAAGAAGTGCGAAGACGACGCCCGGGTGTGCGAGTGGGTTTTTTTGCCCTGCCATTCTGTCTTCCTGCTGGATTTCAGGCTTTGTGGTTTCCTGCCCGTCCGTCCTCTGTTTTGTTCTTTCCATCTGGCTTCTTCTCTTTCTCCCGTTTAATCTTATTCTTTCATTTTTTTCACTTCTTTCATTCATTCTTATTCTTTATTGCTCTTTCTGTGTTCTTTTCTTCACCTTTTTTTTCCTTTTACTTTCTTTTCTTTTTTATGTATCTTCTTTTTCTTCCTTTTTATTTTTTTTGTCTTTTATATCTTTGTTTCTCTATTTTTTTCTCTTTCTTATCATTCTTGTATCCTTGCAGTTTGCCTGTTTTTCGTTTTCCTGCTTTCTGCTTTTTTATTTAGTTTTTTCTCCTCTCTTTCTTCTTCTTTTATTTCTTTTTTCTTTCTTTCCTCTTTTCCTCTTCTGTCTATCTCCTGCGGTTTGGGCTCTATGGGTTTTTCTTCCCATTTACACGGTTTTCTTCTCGGCACTCTTCTTTTTCGGTCTCTTCTTGTTCTCTTCTTTCTTTTCCTCTCTCTCTTTCTCTATCGATTAAATGTTTATCTATTTAATTTTCCCTTTCTGTCTTATTTTTTCTTCTTATATCTCCTTAAGAGATAGGAGTTTGAGTCTTCTTATTTCTTTTTATTCTTTCTCTTTACTCTCTTATTTATCTTCTTCCTATCTCTTTTATTTCTTTTTTTCTTTATTTTTATCTTTCTATTTCTTCTTTCTTACATTAATTCCGTTTCTGCGTTGGTTAGGTTTTCTCTTTCCTGATCGCTTTCGTTTCGCCCTCCCTTTCCTTGCCCGTTTTGCTTCGCCTCGTGCGGCCCCCTTCCCTGCGTCCTTCCGTTGGTTTTACTCATTACTCTCTTATCCTTTCTTCCTCCTTTTCTCTTCCTTTTACCTTCTTGTTCCTCTTCCTGCCCTCTTTTCTTACTTCCCTTCTCTCTCTTTTCTCCTCTTTCCTTCATCTTTCTTTTTCTCTCTTCTTCTTCTCTTCTCTCCTTGGCATCTTCCTGGATTTTTCTTTTCGGTTAGTTAGCTTTCGTTTTTCTCACAGCCTGTTCCTGCTCCGTGGTTTCCGCCTTCCTCCCTTCCTGTTGTGTCCGCCTTCGTTATCCGTTGTGTTTCTGCCGCTTCCTTGATATATTTTCGGCCGGTCGGCGTTCCTGCTCTTTCCCGCTGGTTGCTCATGACGTTCGTTTGCCGCCCCCCACGCTGATCTGCTTTTTCGCGCCTAGGGTACTGTTTTTGCTGTTGACAAGTGTGATTTGTTTGACTCACATATTGTCCCATTGCCCCGCATTATCTGCGCTTTCGGTTGCGGTTGTTTTTTTTACTTGGCTTTGTGGTATTTCTCCTGTGGCCATGCCCTCGCTGTTTTTTGCTGCCCTTCAAGGGGTGTTCATGTTTTTTCCGCTGAGATGTGCCGTAGCGCGACGTTGTGATCAGAGGGCGAGCTGAGCGAGCGAGGGGACGCCGGCCGCGCGATGCGCGCGCGGACGAGGGCCACGCGACCGTCGCTTTTCCCCCGCTCTTCTTTTCCTTTCTTTCCCCTTCTGTCCTGCCTCCCTGTGCTCGCCTCTTATCTTACTCTTCTTTTCTTTTACTTTTCTCTCTTATATGTTTATTTCTCTCTTCCTTTTCTTCTCTTTTTTTTTCTTCTCTCTCTCTCTCCTTTATCCTCTCTTTCTACTCTCTCTTTTTCTTTTTATCTCTCTCTTTCTTCTCTTCTTTTTCTTCTCGTTTTTCTTTCTTTCTCTATTTATTCTTCTTTTCTCTCTTATTTTCTTTGTGCCCTTATTTTCTTTCCTCCCTCCCTTCCTGGGTCCCCACGCCCCGCCCTCAGCGTTCTGTCCTGCCCTTATGTCCCACCTCACAGTTCGTCATTCTGCCCTCCCCCGGTGGTTCCTCCTCCCGACCGCCCTTCCGCCCTTCCAGCCCTTTCTCTCTCGTCTTCTTCCAGCGCGTCCCCCGCCATCGTTCTACGTGCGTCTCCGGTGCATCCCTCCTCTTCCCTCGTCTCCCTATCCCTTTCCCCTGTACGCCCCTTTCTGCTTCGCTTAGTGGCTTCGTGCTCTTCCTCTACGTCGTTCATCATTCTCTTTCTATACTTCTCTCTACTACTCTCTTCTCTTCTCTCTCTATATATCTCTATCTCTTTTTTACTCTCTGTCTCTCTCTTTCTTTCTTTCTCGTCATTATTCTCCTTCTTATATCTTATCTCTCTGTCGCCCTCGCTCCATTTGTCCCATTTTCCTTTCTGGTTGTCTTAATGCCCGTTTGGCGGCCCTTTTCGCCTCACTCGCCGTGCACTGCTCTCTCACCTTCCTGTGGTCTCTCCACATCTTCCGAGTCGTCCTTCTTCGATCGGCAAGCACTTCTCGGTACTCTCTCGCTCCTCGGCAGCGGCTCACTTCCGGCCAGGCTGCGCCTTTTGACTTTCGTCCCCTTTTTCGCCTCCCGCAGAGTCGGCGGCCTTGTGGCCCCGCGCTGGCCCCGGCTGTGCTCCCTTCGCCTCCGCAGGCGCGTATCTCCCCCGGGGTTTTTCTTCTTTTTCCTTCCTTCCTATTTTCTTTCTGTTTGCTCACCTCCTTTCATCCTGGCTTTCACTTCCCCTCTTTCTGGTGTTGCTCTTCACGCACCCCTCCCTTAGCGCCTTACCCTCTTCTTGGTGCCCCCGGCGTTTGACCCCCCGACTTCCTCCCGCTCTCCCCTGCACGCGCCGCACCCCTCCGTCCTCCTCTTCCTCCCGCTCCCCTGCTCCGCCCCGCCCCTGCTCCTGCCTTCCATTTTCCTCTTCCTTTGGCTCTGCTTTCCTTTTTCTTACTCTCCGTTCGCGGATCTCGTCGCCACCCCCTCCCGCCCACCCCCTTTTCTTTTTTTTTTTCCCCCGGGTGGCTTTTCTTTCGCTCATTTCCGTTTGGATTCTGCCCAGCCTCCTTTTTGCCTTCCCTCCGCCCTACTGATTCTTTTCGCTTTACCTGGTTTGCGCCTCTCGCTTTTATGTCTGCAGCCCTTTTTTCCTTCGGCCTTCCCTTCCGCCTTTCGCCTCTATCTGTACCCTCCTTTCGGTTGGATTTCTTCTCTTTCCGTTTGGCTTGGGCCGAACCTTCCTTTTTAGGACTTCCCCTCCGCACTTTGTTCTTTCCCCCTTTCCTGGTTCTGTGCCCTCTATCCCCTTTTCTGTATGCCGCCTTTTTCCCGTCACGGCTCACTCACGCCCTTCGTTCTCCTATGTCCGCCTGTTTCTCTCGTCCTCCAACCTTTGCCCCTCGTGCGGCCTTGGTCAATCTGGCTCCTTCCCCCGTCTTTCCGCTGGCACCTTTTCCTTGGTTCCCGGTTCGCTCCATGTGGCTCCTTATTGTGCCTCTCCCTTGTTTTCTCTCCGCCTTAATGTCTCCTTTTTGTCTTTTCTGTATTTCCCTGTTTTTGGTCTGTTTGTTTCTCTCTCACGGCTCTCCCCTCTCTTCTGTTTCAACTGCCTCTTTTCTTTTCTGTTCTCCATTCTTGTCTTTTACTGTCTTCCGCTCTTTGTATCTCTTTTTCGACATTTCGTGTCCCCGTTCTGACTCGTAACTTTGCCTTTTTCACTTTCTTGTCTCTTTTTGCTTCCCTGTTTATCTGCTCTATTTAGCATCCCTTATATATGTTTGCATTTGCGTCTTCCTTGTTTTGTTTCTTCTTGTACATCCATTCTTCTCCACTACCTTCTCCCCTCCGTGTTTGGCGACAGGCCACCAGGATCAATGTAAGCCCTCCCTTCCTTTGTCAGCCCTTTCCTTTTTCTGTTCGTCCTTCTGCTCACGCAATTTTGCGCCGCAGCCCATTTTAGCCTCCGTCGCGTGCAATGCATCTCATCCCCTTCGTGGCTATCTCCCCTGCCTTACAGCGTCGCTCCCCTTTCCAGCTCGGCGCCCCTCTCCTGCAAGGTACTCTCTCCCGCTCTCGGCCGCGGATACCTTCCCGCCGGCTGCGCCTTGCACTTCGCTCCCTTTCGCCCTACACGCGCGTCGGGGCCATTGTGGCGCGTGGCGGCTGGTTTGTCTTCTCCTTCGCCTTTGCCATGAAAAGTCTCTCGCCACTCAATAAGTTTGTTAATTTCTTTTGCTTCCTTTTCTCTTTGTTGCACTCCACTCCTTTCACATCTGGACTTTCTACCTTCCCCCCTTTATAATCGGTGGCTTGCTCTTAACGCAGCCCCTCCCGTTCGCGCCATACCCTCTCTCTCTCTATCTTCTCTTCTTCTATCTTTTCTTATCTCTCTTTTCTTCTCTTCTCTCTATCTCTTCTCTCTTATTCTATCTCTACTTATCTCTACTCTCTTCTTCTTTCTCTTTTCTCTACTTCTTCTACTCTTTCGTTCCTTCTAAGATCGATCTTCACTAACAATTCTATTATTTCTGTTCTATCTCTCTTCATAGTAGTCTCTTATATTCGTTATCTCTCTCGTTCTATCTTTCTCTCTCTTATCTCTCACTTCTACTCTTCTTTCTCCGCTTCTCGGTACGCCGGGCACTTTCAACTTTGAGGCTCCACCGCACGCCCGAGGCTTTGCCTGGCGCCCACTCTTTCATCTCTCCGTTTTTTCGGCCCCACGTTTCCTCCTCCGGCTCTTCTGCCTTAATTCCCCCTCACACCTCTTTCCGTGTCCGCGCTTTCAACTTCCTCTGCCCCTGCTGTCGTTCCCTCTCTTCCCATGTTTGTCTGTTTGCTTCTTTTTTTGGTCAGCTTTTCCGCTTTCGCTTTTTTGTTTTGTTTTTATTGTCTCTCTTTTAGCTGTGCTGCACTGTCTTTTCGCCACGTTGACATCGATTACTCACCGTGTTCTCCTGTCACGTCCTGGTCTCCTTTTTTCTGCCTTCCCATCTCATCTCTCTCTCTCTTCTCTATCTTTATATTCTCTTCATTTATATCTATTCAAGTTTTTCATTCTCTCTTATTTCTCTTATTTATCTTACTCTCTATACTATTAACCATAATTCTTTTATCATCTTCTTATCTCTCTCTCTCTCCATTCTCTCTCTATTTCTCTCTCTTCTCTCTGCTCTCTTTATCTTCTTCTCTTATATTCTTTTTTTACTTACTGTCTTCTATATGCCCGCACTGCGGCCTTACACTCTCTCTGACGCCACTTTTGCTTTCTCGATACCTTTGCTAGCATGACGGGCCAGGGGGGGGGTGAAGTTTCAGTCCTATTTTTTTTTTTTTGCCTCCCCTCATCTCCCTTTTCTCCAAAACAAATCACTAACTCATTGTTGTCTTCCACATTGGTTGGTGTATCCTTCTCTCCTCTTTTCTTTCTTTGGTTTCTGCTTCGTTCTCGCGTGCCCGGCCAACTCAGGTGCTGCCGTGCTTCCAGGCCGGTCTCGACACTTTAACCACAGATAGTCATCAAGAGTGTTGTGTCCCCGGTTCATGCTGGTGGTTCGGCTATACTTTATGTATCTAACAGAGTACTACGGTACTATAGTCGTTAATCTCAGTTAGTCATCTCTCTCTCTATAATTTCTCTTTCTACATCCTCTTCTTTTCTTCTGTCTCTCTATCAATTCTCTCTTTCTTCTCTATTTATAATTTTCTCTGTATTTCTCCTCTTCCTCTCTTCTGTCTATCTCTCTCTTCTTCTATCTATCTTTATCTCCTCTATCCGTCTTCTCCTCCTCCGGGGCGGGCTTTTTCAAAGTGGAGGACCCTGCGTCCATGCATCTCTCCACTGAATCTATTCTCTCTCTCTTCTATCGTCTTCTTTCTCTTCTCTCTTCTGTAATCTTCTCGCTCTTCTGTCTTTCCATATATTTTTTTTCTTTTCTTCCTCTCTGTATTCTTCTACTTTTCTACTTCCTCTCAACGTGTCTTTCTCTATCTTCTATATTCTATTATTCTCTTTTCCTAGTTTTTCCTATATGTTGTCCTCTTATATTTCATTATATTATCTCTGTATTTTCTGCTCCTTCTATATATACATACTCTCTCTATCCATTTGGAAGGGGTGCCTTGCCCAGTTTTACAAAGGGAACCTAAAGGTCAGTGCCACCTCATAATGCATCTTTCTGACCCCATTTTGGGGGGTCATGCTATTCGCCTCGTATGGGGGAAGGACGGAGAACAAGACAAAATATTTTTTTTCCTTTTATATTCTCCAAGGTTACTGCAGTCGTTCTCCAATGGTCGAACCGGCCCATTATCGCAACGGTCCCTGTTCGCACTTTGGGTCTTTACCCCACCCCATTCTGCTTCTTTCGGGTTCTGTAACGCACCTCACCCTAAACCTAACCCCCTACAATCACCTAATTCATTCAAACTACCCTACACTTAAACAACTAAAAACTTAGCTCTAAAACCTAACTTAACCTAGCCTAACCTAACGTAACCTATCCTAACGCCTGGGCTGTACAGAAATTATTTTTGATGTAGTGTCGACCATTTGGGCTAGTCCTTCCTCTAAATAATTTTTAAAACAAAAAATATTGATAGATTTAATTCGAAAGTAAAAAACAAATTAAAAAATATAAATGATTATATTTAATAATAATAATAATAATATAATATAATAAAATATATCTAATAATAAATATATAATATAATAATAAATATAATAATAATATATAATATAATAATTAAATATTATAATTAATAATAATAATATAAAATAAATAATAATTATAATTAATAATAATAATAATAATAATAATAATAATAATAATAATAATAAATTTAAAGCAATAAATTCAAACACTTTATTAGTGGCAAAGAAAGTTCTACAAATAAATATAAATAGATGAGTACAAAAATAAACAAATAAACACAGATAAATAAATAAAACAAATAAAGAATAATATTTTTAATATGCTCTTATATATTATATATAGTATTATATATGAAATTATATATATATATATAATATTATATATATAATATATATTTAATATATTATATTATTATAAATTTTATATATAAAGTTAAATTTAATATTTTTTAGAATTTTTTTTTATCGTTGTTTTAATTCTCTAATGTTTTCTATGATTTTCGATATTGTGTAAAAAAGAAAATGTTAAAAGATTTCCTTATTTGAAAATAATTTGCTTGTTCATTTTCCTCTGATTAACCCTGATTGATATCTTTCATTTCATTTTTGCCAGGTATCTAATGTTTTCTATGATTTTCGATATCAGATATTTGTAGAATGTTATGTATTTTTAGTGCTGATGGCCTGAACCGCTACGTGCTTGGGATACATACATAAGTGGCAGTCGGTTCTGATGATTTATTCAAATAATTAAACTTAAATAATTTAAATTTCTAAGATATCAACTCAACTGATTTAATAGTAGGTGATAGGAGTTTGATTTTAATGGATGGTCGAAACGGTTGAGCGGCGCAAAATACGGTAAATAGAAGAAGAGAAAGAAGGAAGGAAAATGAAGTGTTATCTAAAATACAAGAGTAGACTCATTCTTATCACAAGGACAATGAATATGTATGAGTGGGATGATTGAAGTAATTTCGGTCATTGATGATAACGATAACAGGGGTAATCGTGAAACATATGCATCGACTTCTTAGCTTACGTCTGAATAATGGACATTTATACGAAATAAGCAGAGAAAGAATGTTTATATTGGGAGTACATATTGGTCTATACATGATGTTCTTTAAATGCTTTCTTTACAAAAATGGGATTTAAAGGGACAGTATATATTCTCATTTCCAAATATTATGTTTTACCTTTTAAAATTATTAATAATATGAGTGAACTTAAAATTGGAATTCTAAAAAAGCTACATTCAAACTCTAAAATAAGCTACATATAAGCTACATCCAAATTTTTTAGGGCGGTGTTGTACTCAGTTTTTGTAAAGAAGGATTTAACGTTGGAAAGCATGCATACAAGATTGATGAATGAAATCCGTCTCCGCCATCGTGATTGTATGTTTTATGCTGAAGAGACTAAGTAATTCATTATGTAGAGTTGAAAAGCAGCTGCTCTCTCAATTAGAAGAAGTAAGTAAAATATTGGAGGAATGTACTACAAAGAGTTATTGCTGTTATTAAGAAACTTTCCTCACACAGGGGTTACCATTCCGAGGGCGTGATTGAAATACTGGACAATTTTATTACAATTTTTATGAATTGTCTGCACAGGTTCAGAATTTGACCTTTTTTACAAAATCATCCTATCTCAATGTCAAAATTCTGGCAAAGGAAGCCTTTTATGTGTATCAATAGCAACTACGAATAAAGAACTTATCCGAAATTAGAGCTAGAAAAGGTAACAGTGAGAATAGTGAAAGAAATTTCAGGGAAAAAGTATTTTTCTATTAGTTAGTTGATGGTTCCACTTCAGACATTACTCATAAGGATCAGCTGAGCTTTATCACAGATATGTTACAAAGAAGGTACGCCCAATTGAAGCTTTTTAAGATTTATTAAAAATCCTGTTCTACAGGTAAAGAACTAGCGGAAACAGTGATCAGTTTTCTCAAAGCAAAATGAAGTTAGACATGAAGCAGTTGTCGGGGTCAACGTGATGATAATATGCTGAATATGTCAGGAAATATATTTTGGCTCAAACAAGAATTAGAGGTCAAGCCATCTAGCATATTTCTCATGTTAGCTCATTTCCTTAATTTAAGTGGGAATCTAGCGCTAGCCACATGTGTAAACAGGCCGGTTTCTTTTTTTTGCTTTGCTTCAGAATCTTTATAATTTTTTTTCGGGCTCTACGCATCGTTGGGGTATCTTAGAATCTTCTTCAAAGAATATGCTGTCAAAACACTATGTGGGACAGGTGGTCAGCTCGAGTAGAAGTTTGTAAAAGTCTAAACAAAGGTTTGGAAGCTCTTGTTAAGGCTTTAAACT
>JABUQX010029768.1:0-17500 GCA_015478945.1 Trachelipus rathkii
TGCTTTGCAAGCTCCACCTGGGGGTGCATATGGTGGTATTCCTTCGCAAGTAGTAACTACCTCGACTCCATACAACATACCTAATCCTTATTCTTTGCATGTACCTAATACTATGGCTGAACAGCATGTGGGGCTCCCCCATCTTCAGTAGCTAACATAGGGACTCTTTCCTATCTTTACTTAATAATGCTATTCTCGCCGTTCTTATAAAAACGCTTATTAGGCATGCTGGACTTTATCATTATTATAAGCACCGCAATTTCCCTCTGCTTTCATTCCTTCCCAACGCGGTTCGCTACTGCACCTCGTAACCACCTATTTCTGCCTCACTATGAAAACGTGAATTCCGACTCCGGAACATACACGTTTTTATAATACGAGGTTATCTCGTTCCGACGCCTTGAAGGGTATGATCCAAATAGGGGGTTTTTACGGGGTGACAGTGAGGAAGGTGGTTTCATGTATGGAGGATTATTTTAAAGCAGATGGGAATAGATACTGATGAGAAAAAGTTTGCTTCCTATTCCAGGTTTGTCGCGCTAATGTTCATGTAGAGAACTTATGCATGAACTGAAGAGCTAGGTTAAAAACATGGAATGAGTTCGCAAGGAACCTTTTAAAAATTCTTGATACCGCAATCGGCCGAGTCACTTTTTAGTGCATGCACGTCATTGGATGAATAAATTGGAACATAGCGTCTCTCATCTTGGTATGCACTGAAGTGTCGCAAGCAGTACAAGGGTTTTGAGAGACATTTTTATGCCCAACATAGAGAGAAGCTTTCAGACAAATTAAAAAGGACATTAATATTTTTTAAAGTGTACAAAAATATTCCTAAACACTTTGCCGAAAGTTATTGAATATTTTGATGCAAATTTGTCCTTCACCTCTCAAATTGAACGATATTAGCAAAAATCCATCTATTAACCTTTTCAAGGAAGGATCAATCCAACCCTCTCGACATAGTCGAACGTACGCTCATTTTCAGGCAGATCTTTACGGAACAAATTTCAGTTAATGATGCAGTTCCCCAATGTGCGAAGACGGTGGAAGACTAGTGTTGGAGATGCGACGTTTCGTGGCATTAAAGATGACGAGTGTGTTTATAGGCTTACTCAGGGTATCACAGAAGGACGCAAAACGCGTGTAGAGCGCTCTTCCTGAGATTATAGATCCGAGCGGTTAAAGAAGAGTCAATGAATTTAATTCCCGATGGAGGTAAGACAGAGAAATAGGCACCAGCATGCACAGGAGAGGGTTTCGAGTAAAATATGGAAGGAGGAATAATAATAAGGAATGGAGGAGAAAAGAACAAAAGGGAGGCAACTCAGTAGTGCATAATGCTTCACGGCTTCTCCTCAAGCTTCTTCTTCTTCTTATAAAACTTTTCACTCCTACTTATGCTCGCTCTCAATCTTTCAGATCTCCTAATGCACCTCAATCCTAATTTTTCTTATCCTTCTACTTACTATAACTCACGCATGCCTCAAAGGAATATGACCGCTCCTACTAATAACCGTCCTTATTATAGTTCTTATAATAATTATAATAATTATAATAGACGTCAAAATATAAGCGCTATAGGTGATATGCAAGCAAATAGGATTCCTTCGGAAAACTATGATCACTCCCCTTCGCCTATATACCATTCAGAAGATTATAATCGGTCATATTATCCTCAATATGATAACAGAATGAGGAGTCCTCCTTCTGAGGACCCCCCTTTTTACCAGTAGTTGGATATTCTCCGACTCCGATATCTGACGAAAATTATTCTTCAGGAGTCTGTCAGAAAGACTTCGTCTCTTCTACAACTATTTTCCTACAGAAATCTCTGCTCTTTTGGTAGACGATGATCTTTCTGTCCTATCTTCTAATTTTTCTCCACCTTCTTCCCGCTAGGCAGAAGGGGATGTATATAGCTTACTATCAAAATTAACTACATATGCTTACAATTCTCTCTACAGCGATTGCTGATTATAGGAGCGAGTAGAGTAATTTCTAAAGAATCTTTTATAAGAAACTATGCATGGCTTCTCCTCATAAGAAAGACCAGCCTAAATTATACTCTGTGGACTTAATATTAAATTCCATTTCAGGCCAATCTTTAAAAGTTTATGGTCTTACTAATTTGTACATAATTTTAAATGGGATTTATTATCTTGCATGTTTTTATATAGTCGATGACTCTTCCTCATTCTCTCAAGATATATTATTTGGGACCGATATAATAAAAGAGTTGCCTATTCTTATAAATGCTAAGCATGAAGTAGCGCATGTTTGTAATGATTCTGGAAGGACAGTGCATGACATACCGTTAGTCATAAGTGCTATACATTCTCGTCCGAAAACTTCGGATACACAGAACACTCCACATTACATGGAAGGCTGCTTCCATATATCACACATCCTAATATAGTTCCACAAGGTAAAAATTTAAGAAATATGCATAGTCAAAATGATTTAGATTAAGGAAAATTCATAAATTTTAAAGATTGGCAGATCTTTAAAGACCCCTCCTCCGGGTGCTTTATACCCTGATAAGGGAATTCATCGGGTTCTACGGTAGAGATTCTTTTCGAGATTTCTACTTAGTAGGGTTAATTATATCATTATAAAGAAATGTCTGGTATTCTATCCTACGAGGATGAAACACTATTTCCAAAAGGACTTCTTCAGCTGTCACGCTGGTTTGGAAACTCAAGAAGTACACTCTTCGAGGGGCTCTTAATATTAACCCAGGGGGGATCTTTTTCTAAGATCTTCTTCTGCTGAAGTTTCTAGTGCATCTTTACAAGATACACGTGCCGAAGGCTTAGACAGTGGTTTAAGCAATTTTAAAAGTACAGAGAATCTTTCTCTACGAGAAAGATCGTCTGGTGCCGAAGTCTTAGGTTCACGACCTCCCCGAGGGATCTTAAGCAATTCTCATTCGTTACTTAACGGTTACCGCGATAATAATTCGAGCGCGGCGCGTACGAAAGTCTTCCGCGAAAATTATTATAGTCCTCTCTCCGATGAGATGGATTATATAAGTCAAAATAAAACAGGTTTAACTTCAGAAGCAGTTATTTTGAACAAAGAAGTTGTTGGACACTGTAGAACACAGCACTCATGGGAAAAAGGGTTCATCCAAGATTCTAATCGCGTTTTCAAATCATTTTTTTCTGGTTATAACGCCATCTGGAGCTCACTCCAGTATAAACAGGGCTAAGCTCAGAAAACTACTACTCTAAAAGATTTTTGATCTTTCCCTTATTCAGTCCCCAAGCTTCTGTCGTACCTCAAATGCCTTCCCAATTGGTTCCCATAGGGCAGTATTGGCCAATTTCAGAAGATGCCAAGGTACAGTTCTGATGCAGCTTGTATAATTATGATAATAATCATTATGATCGATCTAATAACACTTATCCTTCTTCAACTTCAAATAATAGAGAGAAGAAAGTCCGTTTTTTCCAAACATGTCATAAGTGAAGATTTTTGATCAGTTTAAATTTCCTCGCGAAAACTCTAATTATGGACATTACATGTCTAATGTACCTCTTCTAGATACAAATAGAGTTAATTATCGGGATAATTTAAATAATTTGAATGTACAGAATGGACTTTATTCCCATATTTTCAAAATGATTCAAATTTAGGACATTACATGCCCTCAGTACCGTTCCTGGGTACTAATAAAGCCGATTGTGAAAGAAAAATCTTCAGTGTAGATTCTAACTCCGATTCTTTTTATCATCCTGATTCGTTTTATGGACGTTCCACGACCATGATCATTACAGGACTCGAATAGAGGCATATTGAGACAAAATGGCAAAAGTACAGTTGTGACAGTTGCAAAATCCTCTTTTAATATTCATCTTTTGAATTACTCTATGCTCAACCTCTCCAGAGTGAATCATACGTTAAATCCTCTTTTTAAACGCAAATTTACAATGTTAGAAGTTCTGCATGTCTTCAATGGACATTTCAGAGTCCCAATGTGAGATTGTGATGAATTTATCATATAAAGTGTACTCATCTTCAGTGTTCGGATTTTACGACTCTAGGTATTTCTTCCAGAAATTTTGATCCAATTTTTGCGCTAAAATGAATAACTTGAAACTCTTATCAAGAAAGTTAAAAAAATGATTTCCTTAATTCAGGTACACTCTTCTTTGGTAATACGTTGTCTACGTGCACTGACGGTAAAATATTATTGGAATTAGTAAATTTAAGTGCTGATACTATTAACTTTGATAATCACACTTATTTAGTGATGTTCGCTTCGGCCACTGCTTCTGCATATAATGATTTTTTCCTGAAGTTACTACTTCCAAAAATCTCTCTGACTCTCAGATTAGAGAAGTTTTCCGTGAATATTTGCTTTCAGATAGTCTAGTAAAGATTCTAGATAATTGTATTGAATAATAAATTAATTAGAAGAGATGTTGCCTTTTTTAGTGAAGAATAAAGATTCACTTGGCTTCTGGCCGATGATCTGTTGGACTTTCGTAATTGAATAATTGTTTCATTAAGGCTGTATAGAAGGTAGTCCTCCATATGTCTACACCAGGCCCTATAGATTGCGCACAAATAATGGAAATGCATTGATGAATGGGGTTGAAAGATTAGTTTGAGAGAAAGATTATATTATCCAGTGTTTCTAACTAGTTTCGTCCCTTCTTCTTATACCGAAAAAGAAGGCGGAAAAAACTGAGAGTAGTGGTGGACTATGGACTCAGTTTCTTTCACCATTCCGATCGATTTCCTCTTGCGAGCATTGGCAGAAAGCTGTCGCTATAGGCAGCGGCACATTCTTCAGTTGTTTGGACTCCTTAGTGGGTTTCACATCTTAGCGTCGTCTGAGGATTCTAGACTAACTGACTTTCTATCTACTAGAGGGCACTACGATATTTACGGAATGCCGCAGGGAACCTGCATTCGACCATCTTGTCTTTTAAGAACAATGGAAATGGGTTTGTCAGGTTTGTAGGTGTTTGTTTTGTCTTTTTTGTCATGATGATACTAATTCTTCAGTAAGGATTCCTACTCAATCTATTCACACTCTCCAAGGTCCTTTAAACGCCCTTGAAAATAGCCAACCTTTAAGTAAAGCTTGAGAAATGGTTCCTTCTTTAAGAGCAGTGTCACCTTCTTAGGCTTCAAATTAAGTGAAAAAGGTTATCCCCGGATCCAGTCAAACTTGAAGCTTTAAAAGGTTTCAAAATACTCAGAATGTCCATGAAGTACGGGCTTTGCTGGGCTTCTATAATTATTTTCGCAATTTAATTCCGAGGTTTTCAATAATTACACAGCCTCTAACTTAAAGAAAAATGTCCCATTTTCTTGGCAATTAGAGCAACAGACCGCTTATGACACTCTGAAGAAACTTTTACTTATGGATCCTGCTCTCTTTCTTTCCCAGATTATACTAAACCTTTTATATTAAGTACTGATGCGTCTTCTTACGGTGTCGGTGCTGTTCTATCCCAATTAGATGACAATGGTAAAGAAAACCTATTGCTTTTTCATCAAAAATGATGAATAAGGCAGAGTTAAATTATAGTGTTACGGAGCAAGAAGCCTTAGCTATAGTAAATGGTCTTATTAAATTCAGAACTATCATTTTGGTTATCCCTTAAAAATTTATACTGACCATGCTGCCTTAGTTCATCTATTTCATTCATAAACAATTGTCCCCTGGCAGCATTAGAAAGATGGAACATTTTGAAAACTTCAGTCTTTAAGCCAGAAATCATTTTATAAGAGAGGTTAAATTAAATGTCGTTCCGATTATTAAAGTAGAAACCCTGTCACAATAACTGAGTCATCTTACCCTTTATCTGTGAGAAGAGGAAATCTTCCCTTCTTCCTTGCGAGATATACCTAATTTCGTGAGACTCTTCTCCTCGTCGTATAGGTTTACTTGTCAAAACCTATCCTTTAGCTTTTGCTGATACGAGAATATATCATTTTACAAGAGATATGCCTTTTCGCATGAACAAAGAAGAAATGTAGACTATCAGAAATATAAATGAAATTGATAAATCACCAGTTCCTGATAGTTGTCTTCCCCATATCATTATCAATGGTATTCTTTATTTCATTACGAAAGAAAATAAGTATTTGATAGAAATTCCAGATTCATTAATATATACTATAATATTTTTTGAATCATAATACTTTATCTGCTGGTCATCCAGGTGCTGAACGCACTGAACGTCGAATCAGAGAATTATACACTTTCCCTAGGCTTTCAGCTTATATTTCGTTTTTCTGTAAACAGTGTATTTCTTGTATTGAAGTAAAAGGTTCGAAGCCTCATCCAGTAGCTATCAATTCTTATCCTCTTCCTTTCTTACCTTTTTCTAGGGTTCATTTGGACACTATAGGTCCACTTCCAAAATGTAAATATTCCGGTGCTAAGTATATTTTAGTTTTTAAAGACGCTTTAACTCGCTACTGCGAACTTTGTCCTGTCTCAACTCGTGATGGCAAGGTTGTAGCTGAAGCTCTTTTGAATAAAGTCATTGTAAATCATTCTGTTCCAGAAATTTTGGTCAGTGACAACGCAGGTGAATTTACTTCCCAGCTCTTTAATGAAGTTTGTAAAACTTGGAACATAAAGAACCGCACTATTTCCGTTCGACATCCCTCTTCAAATAGCCTAGTAGAGCGAGAAAACCGTCGTGTAGAAGATTATCTCCGTCAATATGTTTCTTCTAAACAAGACGACTGGAGTAGGTATATTTCTTTTGCTCAAATTGCTCTAAATACTACTTACAACTCTTTTATTGGAAATACACCTCACTTTTTGTTTACATTTCTATGTTCGTAGATTACCTTATGCCTTCCTAATTTATGTTTCTCCGTTTGTTATAAGCCTAATGCTCTTAAAGATCATCTCTATATTTTAACGCGAAATGGCTGAAGAGCAGCATCTTTCGTCTGATTTAGCTCGTCCAAAATTGGAAAAGAACATTTTAGAATTGCTCACGCAACTTCTACAGCCCAATTCGTCCTATTTGTATAGGTGATTATGTCTATACTCTTGCTGTTAAACCTCCCATCGCCCAAGCTTTTTAAGAAATGGGTCGGGCCGTATTTGGTTGTAGGTGTTTTAAAATACTAAACAAATTACTGTCGTTGTTTAGTTAACTAATAAGGATTTGTGTTCAATGTGGACAATTTAAAAGATTCTCCCATGTGTGGTAAAACCTGCCCGACAGTTCCTTTCTCCGCAAATGGAATACTATACATCCTTCAAAATGTTAGGCGGTGCACCACCTCCTGCCACACCCACTGCCCCACCACTTCTGCCCTACCAAGCCTCGCGTCGTTTTCCACGCGAAGGGGGGACAATTCAGGTGATTGATGATGATGAACACCAATGATATAATAATGCTTATACTGAGTATGTGGTATATAGAGATGCTCCTCAACCGGCACCTAGGCATGAACACCAGCCAAGAGTTGCACCTCAAGAAACCCAACAGTCTCCAAGGCATCACCTGTTGCACAGAGAAGACCTGAGATGTCTCCTACTGCACCGAGTGCTGCACATCCTGCACCTAGGTTGAGTGTGACTCCTATCTCCCCAGAGTCTTCACTTCTCTATCTATGCTTCTACTCGAGACAAATAACAACAATCTCAGCATCACAACACGACGAGAATTCTTCAGGAATTCATACTGTGCATCCTACGAAATAACTTTTGTGCGTTTACTACATATCTCTGAGGAGAAGACTTTCCTAGTTTCTCCCGCAACTATCCTCTCCTCGTACTCCACATGCATCTGGTCACTTCTTTCATAGTTCGCCTTCTTTCTTTCTAGAATCTTCTAATGCATGATAGTAATCCAAGATCATCAAGTGATGAACCTGATAATGGTGCTATTGCACTTCCACCTCCTATTCGTTATTACGATGAGTATCCGAATGTAGATACTTCCCCTTCTTCTCCTGAAGAAGTAAATGTTAGAGATGACAGACGTAAAGATCCTTCTTATCGTCCACATCCTCAATTCAATGGTCCTCGGGATTCTTCACCCATGCGATTGCGTAGTCATGCCAGAAAGCAGTCTCCCCCTCCAGTGAATCCCGATACTCCTTCTTTTCATGAGATAGATCCTTCTACAATATCTTGGACTCCGAATCCTCGTGTAAGATCTAGGTCTGTTTCTGAAGTATTGGAACAATTTCCCTATGAATTGATCCCTCCGGAGTTATAAATCACAAAACTCCAACCTAGTTACTCCGAAGTTACCACTAATTACCACTAGCTTCACAAGCTTCACCTAAATTATCTTCACTAAATTTACTAGTTCTTATCATACAATACTCTTCGTTATTCTCAGAGAATTATCCAAGAAATATATTTATCCTTCTCATTCTACTCCAATTACGGATATAGATAATATCCCTGGTACTTCAACTAGTACTACAATAAATCCCAAAAAGAAGGGAGCTATTCCTAAAAGAAGAAAATAATTTACAAACAATCTATATTTCTATTGAAAATTCTACTTTGTAGATCCCAATTAGAAATAAAAATAATTTAACTAAAATACTATATAAATAATAATAAAACCCCCGGAACATAAAAATCTTTACCGTGTTCCATATTAATGAATTTACAATTCGTTAAGTTGTATTGCTTGTAAATAGATTTTTTTTATTTTGCTCTTTCATAAAAATTGAATTTTTATGTTCCACAATTAATTTTAAGTTTTCGAACTTTATTGGTTTGATAATACTTTGTAAGTCTTACATACATGTTTGATAACATTGTGTATGTCTTCCATGTTAAGTTTGACGTTTAGAATTAGTTAACCTTGTTTATGTCTTAAAATGTTATCAATTTACAACTTGTGTACGTTGTGAGTTATCTGTTGCTTTGCAACTTATTACGTACTTGTCAGTTTAATCGTCCCGTCCTATTCAGGTTAAATGTATTATCGAGTCAGTATCATGTGAGATACTCCATTGTCGTCCTATCAGGTCCAATTGTTAACTTTTTAAGATACTATACGTTGTGAGTTCTTGTCTGTACCATTTATGTACTAGTAGTAATTGTCCATTAGGTTGTAATCGTTTATACATTTATATGTTACTTTATATTATAGTCTTAATGTTCCATGTTATTTTATACAAGAAAAGAAAATAAACAGGAAAAATTTTTGAGAAACCAGAAAAAAAACAATATGTTACGAAAATGCATGATTTAAATTCACTGGTAATTTATGTTATCCGCTTTATAGTTACGCTTTTATCATATTAACGGGTTCTCGTATTGCTCTGAATTTAGCTTGGATTTTTTTTTTGAATTTTAAAAAGTTCACTTTGAAATTTCTTTATATTAAATCATATAAATAATAGGCTTTAACGAATTTAAATTGAATAATAATGCTTCGTCCTTTTATTAAAAATTTTTGCTTTACTAACTATATTATACTTTCCCTTTACGATAACAATTAACTGATGACTGACTCGAAATACTTTTTTGAAGAATTACGATAAAGCATACATTTCCAATTCTCTTAACTTCAGCGTTTGCAATTTTATCTTCCTCTGATTAAATTTAGAGTATTGGAAGATGAAATTGTTAGTGTATATTAGATCGACCTACAAAATTAATTAAAATATAATTTTAATTAATAAGTTTCCCATTAGTTTAATGTAAAGAAGGGAGCTTATATCAAGTCACTACTCCCGTGACTTTACTTGAGTCGATCTAAAACGAAGTCCATCTCACGCCTTAGAAACTGCGTCAATTGTAAATGATTTTAGTGATCAGCGGTTGTCTTGTGAATCGTGATATTGTTATTATAAATTTTATTTTATATTCATTTTCTTTTCATTTAAATAGGTTAGGCATTCAGTGCTTAAAACTTTTATACTTTATTTTAGTGATGATTTTCCACTACGATTTATGATATTTAATATTGACGCCTTGTGTCAATATCATCGGCTCTGTTGCCACCCAAATTCTCTTCCCTTATAATTCATTTATTGGTAAGTGACCAAATTATTTATTGAGCATCATATATATATATCTATAGAATATAAATATAAATGTACATATAATGCTCATCATTCGTTTTACAGAAAATAATAAATTTCAATGGTATTTACCTATTTGTATGCATCTATATATTTATATATATAAATGCGAATAAATGTGTATTGGCCATTGTTTATGAGTCGATATTCAGGGTGCTCCCCTTTCTCTTTCCCTTTTAGATGTGTGTTGCCCTTCAATCATATTGTAATTATATTGTTATTATAACGGCTTTTAATATTTAGAGTATTAAGATAATTCGAGTTGTTTTGGAATGTTAATTATATAAGTGCAGTGATTCAATATATTTTGTTGTGAAAATAGGTAAAATAAGGAATTAAAACTATCTAATCACGATTAGTTTGATTACCCTAAAAGCCTTGTCTACAGACGAAATATAGCCTTAAATATATATATATATATATATATATATATATATATTATATATAATATATATATATATATATATATAATATATATATATATATATATTATATATTTTTTAATAAAAAACGGGGGGAAAATATAAAAATATCTAAAAGTTAAGTTATTTTTTTTTGCCCCCGCCCCCAAAAATAAGTAATGATAGTTCATTAATTTACAGTTAAACCAAAGTTTCTGTTATTTCTAAGCTCTGTTAATACTATATCTTTTTATTCTTTTATTAATAATTCAGTACATCATTATTTTATATATTGATAGATTGAAGATTTCTAAAATGCTTCCATTAGAGCGTATATGAGATTAAGATCGAGTACTCTCCACTAGTCTACGGAGAGTATAGGAAGACGACTTGCGAGGTCTGACGTGAGAGATCGTTATGAGTAGACCATTGCTGTCTCGCAATGTAGCGTGTGTGCAGAGTAGAGAGAGAATGTGCTGAGAATGTGCTCGATTATGATGTCATTTTCCCACATTAATAAGAATGTTAACTTTGGAATCGAACTGGCTTACAAAGCAAGAGGTTTTTTTGAGCAATACCTTCTTATATGAAGTGTACTATTTCCAGCGAGTTGGAATGTCTTTGATAACATTAAGATATGGAATATCAAGCCGTTTTTAAATTGCCTTCAACTCGATTTTCACTCATTTTCTTTTTTCTTATTTTCATTAAATGTATTTTTAAGTTATAATTTAGGATACAAATCTCGCCAATAAACATCCGCGCAACAATCGCGCCGCCAGACGCACACGCGCACGCACTCGCATTGGGATCTCGTTGACAATAGTGCGTGCGGATGCGGATGTTACCTGCATCACTCATATATATATATTAGTAAATATATATATAAATATATATATATATATATATTATAATATATATTATATATATATATTATATATTCCTGTTTATCTATATAATATATATATATATATATATATATATATATATATATATTATATATGACCTTTATGAGTTTCATGGCGCAGATAATTTTCTTTTTAACTTTTTTTCATATATTACTATGATGATACTAGCAATTAATTAAAAACTTTTAAAACGAGATATATTATGAAGATGATGACAAGGATAAAAAAATTTTTAAATAATGAATATCAAGCAAAAAAGGACTCATTTTAGTCATTGAAGAAAACACACAACGGATTTTATCTAGGAGACGTGAAACTAATTTAAAGGTGACATAAGAAAGGATAATTGTTTTGGGGTAAAATTCACGCTTCCGTATTGCATCTTACATTTTTTTCAAATATATAGCATTCTGTACATACATAATCAGAGAGACACTAGTCATAACGCCTGAACTTAGAGGGGTAAATCAACACTTAACCTACTTACTGGGGTGCAACGAGAGTAAATTTTCGGATGATCTAATATCTATCTGAGAAGACTCACTCACCTTGCCGTAACAAGACAGATTTTTTGCTTGGTATTTCAGTGTGTGATTTTTTCGCAGCAACAAAAAATATCCGAGAACGTCCTGGTCCCGGGCGGCTGCCATGTGTGGGATGCCTAATAAAAGTAGCGATATTATTAAATAATTACTGTTTTTTGTATTTAGAATTAGAATTTTTTGATACTGTTTATTTACACTGAAATTTATTATATTAGTATCATGTAAAAATATGAAAAAAACATTTATCTGCCACCATGAAACTTATAAGGACCTATATATATATATATTATATATATATATATATTATATATATTTATATATATATTATATATATATATATATTATATATATATTATATATATATATATATTATATATATATATATATATATATATATAATATATATAAATAAATTTAACGTAGTATTTATTTTATACACGAAGGAAAACCCTTGGATTAAAAATTTTTTTTATTTAGTTACACAATATTAAAAAACACATGTTAACAAAATCAAATTTTTCATAAATTCTTAAGCTTTGATGTCATCTCATTATTTACGTCCGTGCCCGTCCCTCTCACCCTAGACCTTTTAGAAAGATACATTACTGAAAACAATTACAATCTATCATTCCCTTTTCAAACTATTAAAAAACTTATCAATCTCTCCCTTCAACATAATTTTTTTGTTTTCAATGGTCAATATTATACACAAGCATCTGGACTTAGCATGGGTTCGCCCCTCTCTCCAATTTTAAGTAATATCTATATGGAGTTGACCGAACATTTTTACATCCTTTCTAATCCCTTGCTTAATAATAGTTTATGGCTCAGATACGTAGACGATATTTTTGTAGCACTTCCTCATAATACAAATACACAAGATGTTTTAAATTTCATTAATTCAGTACACCCTTCCATTCAATTTACGTTAGAAAATCCTTCCAATAATACCCTACCATTCTTAGATACATTAGTCAGTTGGCAGCATTCATCACATTTACAATATACCATCTTCAGAAAACCTACCTTCACTCCTAACTATATTCACTGGCTTTCACATCATTCCAAAAATACAAAAATTGGTATACTCTCCTCTCTATTTCTGCGTGCATTCCGTATTTGCTCCCCACCTTTACTGAAATACGAAACAAAGTACTTACATAAAACTTTTACCACTTTGTTATATCCCAATCATATTATTAATCAAGCTTACAAAAAAAGCTAAAAAAAAATTATGGTTTCAATCCTCCAAAAACTAAAAATTCTTCTTTTCTACCTGTACCTCATTTCCCACTACATAATATTAAAAAAATTGTACCTAAAAATATTACTCTCATCCCTTCTAACCTCACTTCTCTAAAAAAAATACTTTTAGACCCCCTAAATACAAAGAAAATGTTTCCAGCAGCTGTGTCTACTAAATACCTTGTACATCTTGGAACATAGTGGAAACCTTAGATTTTTCAAGAAGAAAGTACCAACACTCAATATTCTTAAGAAATGACAATATTAATTCAGCTCTTACATATCACAGAAGATCCTTTAATCATCATATCATTGACAATATGAAAAACATTGGAAATGTTACTAACACAAATTCAAGAAAAATTTTGGAATCATTTTATATTTATAATACGAACAATTTTAATAAACAACTTGGTGAGGTCAAAATAGACCATTTGCAAAATGAATATATGAAATCTTCAAGATACTTCCAAAACTCTCTGAAAAAAATAACCAACCAACAATAAATGTCTTTCTACGTTGGCAGTTTTCAAATGCGCTGTTCCTTTGCCTGAAGAGGTCTCCCCGATGGAGACGAAAGCTTGCAATCAATGTAACTATTAATAATTGTTTTATGAAAAATTTGATTTTGTCAATATGTGTTTTTTAATATTGTGTAACTAAATAAAAAGAAATTTTAATCCAAGGGCTTTCCTTCTTGTATAAAATAAATACTATATATAAAATATATAATATATATAATATATTTTTTATATATATATATATATATATATATATATATATATATATATATATATATATATATATATATATATATATACTATTATATATATATATATAGTAGGGCTTTAATGTAATATGGGCTATATTAGGTGTGTGAAGCGCGTCGGTAGTTGCACACACACACACATACACACACACATTCATTGAATATATGATTAACAGTCACGCAATTGTCTCTTCATCGGATAGCTGACATTTACCGAAGAAATAGTCATGAAAAATTTCTACTCCTTATTAATGAAGCTTTTTATTAATTTTATTACCCTTACTTCAATTGGATTTCCCTTCTCTCTCTCTCTCTCTCTCTCTCTCTCTCTCTCTCTCTCTCTCTCTCTCTCTCTCTCCTCTCTCTCTCTCTTCTCATCTCTCTCTCTCTCTCTCATTTAATTTCATTTTTTTTCTCTCTTGTTCCCTCTAATTCACTTGTACTTTTTTTATTTATTTATTTAATTATAATATATCATATATATATAATATATATAATATTATATATATATATAGTATATATATATTAATATATATATTATATATATATATATATATATATATATATATTATAATATACATATAATATATATAATATTTATATAATATATATATATATATATATATATATATATATATATATATATATATATATATATATATATATATAATATATATATATTTTATAATAATTATATATTTATTTATATTATATATATATATATATATATATTTTCCTTTAAGGGGTAGTTAGTACGTGTCACTTGTCCCCAAACCTCGGGTCAAAGACTGACACCATCTGCAGTACAGTTTCTATTAGATCCCTAACACTAGCCTGATAAATCTGAGGCTCTTTTTTAACAGCTTCCAGACATATTCAATAGTGGTAGTCTTGTTTATAAGTCTTTTTCAGATGGTCTATCATCCAGATTTGACACTCCTAATGTACCCATCACCACCGATCTTATTATCATTTCATCTACATTCCATATTCGTCTATTCCGTGCTTCACTGTTTGGTACATTGATTTATTTTTCTACTCGTAGAGATATAACTTTTGTTATATGGGACTCGGACCTCAACAATATAGCATTTAGTGTCGAGTTTAGTCAGTGATGATGATGGACTCTGCTTTCTGTTGGTATCGGGGAATCATAAACATTTTGAACAAATTCGTTATCCACTATTGGGGGGGGGGGGGGGAGAATGGTTTCTATGGTTGTAGGTTGCTGTTTCTATATTATATCATATGATATGGTGTATGTTTTGCATGTTGGTAGAATCTTTCCATAATAGCTTGTCTGTACAACAGTTTCGCATCCATGCAGAATGTGAAGCAAAGATTCACTTTCTTCTTTATACATCCTGCATTTTTATCCAATTGTAAGTTCCTTTTTTTCTATATGTTTTTTAAACCAATTGGTTCTCATCTCAATCCAAGGTCTTGGGCTGTTACTGACAATCTCTCCGCTTCAAATCTTAAGTATCACTTCTGTTTCATTCAGCTGTTTTCTCCTTTCTACAATTTCGTCTTTGAATAATTTTGCGTGTTTGCGAGCTTTCCATTCATTTTCATTTGCAATTTTTCTATTGATTTTGTATTTTTCCTTTATTTCTTTATTTTGTTGTTTTGTAGCATATCTTCCCTTTCTAGTTCCGGGTATTCACTTTTTTATTGCGAATTTTAAAAGCAATACAGTTTTCTCTTTTTAAAAAAAATGTCGATGTTGTTTTCTCTTCTTTATGCTCTTTACCCATGACTGATGTAATTATTTCTAAATTCCCTACAAATTTTCACTTAAGTCCAGTTATCTCTTTGTGAATCTCATCTATTAGTGGCACTCTCATGCCCACTTCTCTTGGCATATAAATATTTGCTGTATATTAATTTTTATATCTTATCTTATGGACATGTAGTAGTTATCTAGTTTTCACATCCAGTTCGTTTATATCATGCTGTTGTTACCAGTCAATATTTTAAAATTTTATGTTGAAACCGGGAATGATAATACTTAAATAGCTTCAACTTAGTTTTCTGTTTCAACTCTGTTTTTAGTATTTCAGACGATTTGTGTATTCTTTCCTGATCCTGTTCTTCATTGCATCGTATTCTGTTTTTTAAGTTTCCTCTTTCCCAAGATATTTATACGAACCTTCTCGGTCTAAACTCTTAATTTCATTTTCATTTGTTACTATATTTACGGCGTCTGATCTTCTACCTCTTTTCCACCATACAAAAGCGCATTTCCTATATTGTTGGAAATATTTTTTACTGTCTCAATTTTGTTTTTCTGTTTCTGACTAGTTCGGTGAATACAACTTCAAATCGCCCATATAGAAAAGATGCGAAATTTGTTTTGATTTTTTTCTCGTTTCTTGGATTATTTCTGTATTAGTTATTGAAGTTGTTTATCATATTGTTAAAGGGTTGAGTGATAGAACAAATATCAAAGGGGGCATAGAGTCGCCCTCAAAAATTCCCCTTTTTATTTCAATTTCGTCCAACAGCCTCATTCCCTTTCCATGTGATAGTTTCATGCGCATTTCACATTTATCCATAAATTCAGTTAATGTTCTGTTAAATTTGCTGATTTTCATTATTTCTTTGATCCTGGTTTGAAGTAGACTATCATTAACATTTCTATAGTCGATCCAGGTCATTCATAGTTTCTGTGCTCTCACCATTTTGCTGATTAGCAGTTGTTCCTTTGTACCATATAAGTGCCTGCCACATCCTTTTTGTTCTTTATTCAGGGTATTGTTGTTTGCAATGTCATTTTCTATTCTAGAATTTAAAACTTCTGACATGATTTTGCACATTGTAGTTAAGTAGGATATTGGCCTTTACTTTTTTTAATAAAAAGTTCACACCTCAAGGGTAGTACCCTATTCTATGAGGGGAACTACTCTAGGTAATTACCTAGGATCCGGACGAGGGATCTAACCCGGATCCTGTGCCATGGGCACTTTGTCGCTTTGGAGTCATTTTGTTTTTTTTTATTTAGATATTAAGATTGTTTCCCAGTAACATACCATAAAGAAACATCCGTTCCATGTAGCATTTTATTGCAACATTCAGTCAACTCAATGGCTAATAAGAACATTCAGTCAGGGCCAATAGAAACATTCAGGCCGAGGGCCAATAAGAACATTCAGTCAGAGGGCCAATAAGAACATTATTCATTCAGAGGCCCAATAAGAACATTAAGTCAGAATGCCAATAAGAACATTCAGTCAGAGGGCCAATAAGAACATTCAGTCAGGGCCAATAAAAACATTCAGTCAGAGGGCCAATAAGAACATTCAGTCAGAGGGCCAATAAGAACATTCAGTCAGAATGGCAATAAGAAGTTATCTTTTTTAACAATATATTTTGTAATCCGTTCATCCCCAGTGCCTTCCAGCTGTTTGTTTTCTTTACTATATTTCTAACTTCATTCTGTTCATTCATTCTGTATTTCTTCATTCTGTTTTATATTTGAGAGTGTCGCTTCTATAAATTATTCGAACTTATTATTTTTTTCCCCTACTCTGCTTGCTAGTTATGCTCTATGTTACTTTCATAGATTGGCTCTCCAAAATCTTTGGC
>JABUQX010029769.1:0-7500 GCA_015478945.1 Trachelipus rathkii
ATTATTATTTTTATTGTATAAGGAAAATCTCTTAACGACTCTTTTGTGTTGAACTTTCAATAATGTAAAAGTGAGTCACTGTGGATGCTGCCCGAGGGATGCCTGGCATTCAAGGGAAGGAGAAGGCAGTTAGCATCTTACGTTATAAGAAGAGAGATGTGTTAGAAAAAATCGGCATTGTTAAAAGCCGGAAGATTATTGTTAAATTGAATATTATTGTGTCGAGCTTTTAGAAACATTGTTATAAATTGTGAAGGGAGTGTTTAATTAACTTAAACCCTAAATTAAATATGGAAGGGTTTTAGGTCACATTATTGATATAGACTCATTATTATGATGAAACAACCAGACTCTTGTGTTAAAGAATTGCTTAACATGTACTATTAATTATTTTGGACATTGATATCATTTAATTCCATTTAATTTGATTAATCTTAGAAAATAAAGATAAGAAGTAACTACTCTTTTTTTATTCCACTGTGCCTAACTCTTCAAAGTTTAGTACAAAGAAATGGTGCCCCTTTTAGAGTGACTCGAACAAACAAACATCTAATATACAAACGTGAAGTGAAAACAACACAAAAAAAAAAAAAAAAAATTTAAACAGTGAAGTGAAAAAAGTGCCGGTCAAAACACAACAACAAAAAAAAAAAAAAACAGTTCAAATTCCCCGAAAAAGAGTGGTGAAATAAGATATCCTGTCGCTATGGCATAAAAATTTCCCTTAATAAAAGAAGAAAATATCAATCCCAAATCCCCCCAAAAAAACACCACTTAAAATGCCCAGTCAAAAAAGGAAGTCACCCAAAGTTCAAACCAAGAGGACCAACTTGGCTATTGTTACTCGATCTCGAACAGTAAGACCCCATCACACTCCCCCAGAAGTCCCCCCGACCGAAGGGGTAAATGAAGAAGGTGACTCGTCACAATACGAAACGGAGTCTGAAAGCGAGACCCAAGAAGAGCATGAAGCAGCAAAACTGGTGAGAAGTCACCTTTCCCCCACCCTCTTAGGGAGAAAAAAAAGGAAGAAGAGTCTCCCCCTCAATGCCATCCCCCACTTCAACGAGTTTGATGCCCTTGAGTGGATCCGGCAAACGACCATGATCTTTAACCTTAATGAAATCACCGATCCGAGAGAGAGAGTAAGACTATTGGCATCAAAATTACCAAGCAAGATTACAAATTCGTTGAAACTTCCCCTGAAGGACGATTGTTACACTAAATTAGTAAAAGTAATAGAGAAACTCTATGCGCCATCACTGAGGACACAGATAGAAGAAGTCTTCCAATCTGGAATGAGGGAGGGAGAGCTTCCATCCGACTATGTAATTAGAATAAAGGAAATGCTCGGACTATCTAGCTTTGACTCAATAACGGATAACGATGCTAAGTTTATTAGAGAACTCTTTCTATTACGATTGCCTCAGCAATTACAGATCTCCCTCATGACAACAGAAAAGAACCATGATTTTGATGAATTAGTAGAAATCGCCGACGATATTTTTAATAAGTTTTTTCTCCAAAGCGGTGCTTGCCAACCCCCCAGAGGGGGGAGAACCGAATGGCAATCTGTAAACGCCGTCCGACCAGCAGAAGAGAGAGTCACCAAGCCGCCGAACAGAGAGTCTTCCGCTCAAGAGAGAGAAATAAGTCGGTTAATAATATCTCACGAAAAGTCGGCTGAAGAAATGAGATCACTCGCCAAGAGCGTGATAGAGCTCGCAAAGACGCTGTGTCAGAATTCAAAAAATTCCCCCACCCCCAACAATGATCAAGAATCAAGAGGAAGGAACTTCAACCGATCAACATATAACAACGTTGCAGCTGGGCCAAGCACCGAGGGGCTTTGTAGGTTCCATAGACGATTCTTGCATAAATCATTTAGATGTGAAGGTCGATATTGTGCAATGTACACCTTAATCTCACAACCCCCGGCGACTCCCCCACCCCCACAACAGAATTCCAACATTTCAAAGCAGGGAAATGGAGGGGCTGGCCCGTGAGGCGATTCCCGGGCCAAAGAGGGGGGATAAATATGTGGGGGAATAATGATGCTTCTGTAAGTAGAACTTTTCGTAATTGTTCGCGCTGCAATTTTTATATGAATAGATCAAATTTTGGGAGGGGAAATATTAATTTTAATTATACAGGTAATCTTGATAGAAATGGTTTTTACAATAGTCATTATAATAATAATCATAATAATTATAATGATAGTAGAAGACATTATTATAATGATAATCATAATAACGGTAGAAATTATAGTTATAATTGTAATAATGGAAATTATAGTAACTATGATAGGGACAAATTTTATAATAATAATAATCACCATGGCAATGAAAATATTAATTATAACAATAATAATTATAATAATAATGCACGAGTTGGTTGTAATAGTTACTATAATAATGATGGAAATGTTAATTATATTAATAGATATAAATGGAATAGGAATATTACTTGTAAAAATGATCAGAGACAGGAGGGAGTAATTAACAATGTGTCTGAAAACGAAAGTTTTAATGACGAGATTGTGACTCAAATGGCAGAGGCGGGGACTTCTAGTGAGTCAACCTCTCCCCCACATGAGTCAATTATCAAGGAGTCGGTAGGGGTAGAGTCCTCTTCAACGTTTAATTGTAACTCAAAGCATGATGAGATTAATAAAGATAATAACAATAATAATAATAATGATTGTAGAACTAGGAATTATAGCCATAGTGATGGCGATAACGGTTTTGTAAATTCTTATAATTATATTGAAAATAATAACGCTGTGACTCTTGAAGCAGCGAGCATGCAATCTTATGAGTCGCCGTCTCCCCCAACGGAGTCGACCTGCTCCCCCACTCCAGTCATTGGGGAGGAGGCGGGAGTAGAAGCGATTCAGACTCGTGACTCCCTGTTTATTAATAAGAATAATGAAAAAAATGAATCTTGTAATTAAATGAAGGGGCGAAACCCCCTTCCTGAAAATGAATTGTATTAGTTTTAGGGATGAAGGAGGTTTTTCTCCTTCCGATAAGCATGTGGGATCATTAAATTTAAGAAATAATGCATGTGACTTATCTGGTAATACTGTAGTGGGAGTTTCTGGCAACTCGACTAAAATCGTTGCAGCAATTAAGGATGTGATTTTTGACAAATTATATTATGTATCGGATAAAACTAACAATGAATCTTATTTACTAGACTCCGGAAGTTGCCATCGACCTGGTGATAGCGTCTAAATTATGATAAGGGGGGTGCCGTTATGGCACTGCCAGGGCCACAAATGGAGGCTGGTATAATATTTATAATCAACAGGGTATTAAAATTGACTTGGACTGGACAGGACTTTACCGATGTTGCATGCCTACACCGCCGACATTAAATTTAACGTCCTTGGCATGCCTTTTCTCAAAAAACACGGGTTCACTATTGACTTTAAATGCCATTATTTATTAGATCCGAGTACGAGACGTAGTATTTCTCTCAGTAATGAAGCTTTTGACTTTTCTAAACATGTTCGAAATTCTATCTTTCCACTAACCGCTGTTTCTTTAAATATACCGCTTTGCGAATATGAATTAATTAACGATTTGATTAGGAAATACCAAGTCTTGTTCCTAAACCCCTATGAAGCACCTAATTTAAATTTAAAGAATGAACAGCTCACTAGATGGCAGGTTATATGTGCAAAGTACCGGAGAAAGCGGGGCGGGGCTTATTTTAACAGCTGTGAGAACGACTTTGTTGCTCTTTCGCAATTTCGGTAGTGAGGAGAATATGGGGGAGGGGGAGGGGGGGGGGAGGTAAAGATTGTACTATTGGGAGGGGGTGAAGATTGCACTATTGATGAGGGGGGGGGGAGAGAGAAGAATGTCCTTTAAGAGGAAACCTTTATGCGAATTGGCTGAGAATTATCCGTATCATGTGGAGGTCAGTGGCTCGCCAATAATTAAGGAGTAGAAGCATAGCCCCACATCTTTTTGGGGGAGCCAAGGAGGAAATTAATAAGTTGCTAGAGTCAGGGGTCATTTCGCGGGGGAGAAGCGATTGGGGTTTTCCGGCTAGTTTCTTGCCAAAGTCGGATGGCAGAATTCGTTTGGTCGTTGATCTGCGTTTGTTAAACCAAAGATCCACCTCTGACAATTTTACTCTGCCTAAGATTAAAGATATCATCTTGCAATTGCAACATTGCAAGTTGCTAACGAAACTTGATCTCCGGCAGGCTTACTATAACGTACCAGTCAGCGCGGAGACAAAGAAATATTTCACCATTACTTGTCCTTTTGGTAACTATAGTTTCAACTATTTAATACAGGGACACAAATGCTCGTCTAGTGCCTTTCAGCGCCTCATGTCGATCTTACTTGGAGATTTAAAGAATGTGTTTGTTTACCTAGATGACATACTAATCCCCAGTTCGACTCTTGAAGAGTATGTTGCAATGTTGGAGAAGGTTTTAGAAAGATTGAAATATATGAAAATTTATATGAACCCAAAAAAATGTTTGCTTGCAGTCGGAGAAATAGATTTTTTAGGTTTCAACATTAGCGAGAAGGGAGTTAGGCCTAGCCAAGAGAAGATCGATGCAGTAGTGAATGTTGCAAAGCCAACAACTATCAAACAACTTAGGGCATTTCTCGGTTTATATAACTTCTGCCGAATTAACATAGTCGGGGCGGCTCAATTGTTGCAACCCCTAACGAAAATGTTGAAGGGAAAACCCGCCTCCAATAAGAAGATTTCCTGGGGGGTGGAAGCCGAGCGGGCATTTAGGGAAGCTAAAGCGGCGATGGTAAGCGCCACCTTGTTGTCTTTCCCTGATGAAAAAACTGAGTTGCTATTGTACACGAAGGTGAGCGAGCTCACAATAGCCAGTGCTCTAATGGGAGAAGAGAATGATCAGACGAAGGTTTTCGCTCTTTATAGTACCATACTGACTGAGGTGGAGTCGGCGCTACCACAGTTGGTTAAGGAGCTGCTATGCGTCAACAACAGTTTGCAAAGATATGCTTACTTAATTGCCAATAGGAGAGTCAATATCAGTACCAGCAACAGTGGATTGATCACAACCTATACAAAAAAGAGTGCAACAAGGGTGCATAACATTCGGGAAATGAATTTATTGAATTCTATTGCGAATTTTGACGTTGAATTTAAATTAGTCTCTAAGACTAAAAATAAGTTGGCGATAATTTTAACAGAATTGGCTAACGAAAGAGAGAAGATCATGGAGGCTAAGAAATTGCAATTGCAAATAGCTTGTTTAGGAAATGGAGAGTGGGCGTGGCCTAAAGAAATCACCATGGGAACAGGGTTGCAATTGGGGGAGGAGCTTAGTGAATGGAATTCTCAGAATTCCATTGAGAAAGGGTTAAGCCTTTTAAATCGAACGTTAAAAGAACAAGACTTGCTGGCGTATTATAATAGTAATAATAATGAAAGCGGTAATAATAATAATAGTAAAAATATAATAATAATAATAATAATAATAATAATAATAATAATAATAATAATAATAATAATAATAATAATAATAATAATAATAATAATAATAATAATAATAATAATAATAATAATAATAATAATAATAATAATAATAATGGCAATAACAATAGTAGCGAAGCTGGTAATGATAATTGCTTTGATGATTTTGTAATAAATACTATAACATACAGTAAAAAAGGGTTAAGTGGGATGATGAAGAAAATCCAGGATGGTGTAGATTTCAGAGAGATAGCTGTAGAACAGGAGACTGATGGTTATATAAAAGACCTGATAAAGGGAATGAAAACTAGCGGATTGAAGGCCTGTTACAAAGAGTTCATCCATCGGGGCAAGGAATTATCATTGGCGGTTGACATCTCTACCGGCACTTGTAGAATCTTAATACCGGAAAATTTGGTGGATGATATCATAGAAAAAATACATAATACAAATCATTTGGGAATTAAAAGGACTTTGACTGTTCTAAGGGCGGATTTCGTCTTCAGATTTATGCATAGTAGAGTAAAGAAATTCATACAGAGTTGTGATGTCTGTCAGAAGAACAAGAGCGTTAGGAAGATATCTCCAGAATTCGGTAGGTTTAAGGAAGTTTCGGAGAAGTTCGATACGCTTCATGTGGATTTGTTGAAGCTTCCGTATAGTATGGGTTTCAATTATCTGCTTGTTTTTATCGACAGATTTAGTAAGTATCCCTTCGCCTACCCTCTTAGGCAGGCGACGGTCGACTCGGTGTTAAATGTATTAGTGGGCGAAATTTTTCCGTTCTGTGGCTCTATAAAAAGGCTCATCTCAGATCGGGGAAGCCAGTTCACTGCCAAATTATTTAATGACGTGTGTAACCTACTCGGCATAGATAAGATTGTCACAACGGCTAACTCAGCAAACGTGAACGGCCAAGTGGAAAGATTAAATCAAGCTCTCATAGTGACACTAAGGTGTATGATCAATGATAGGGAGAATGAAGGGTTAAAATGGCCTGAAATTTTGCCTTGGGCACTTTACTGTTTGAGAATTAGCCCTCTAAATGACGAAGGGGTTACTCCCAGTGTGCTTATGTTCGGCCAAAATCTATCAGTGCCAGGAAGCTTATTGCAGAAGGAGGCACTCAGTGCCACGGTCAGTCAAAGTGCCTATTTGAAGAAACTAGTGGCTTTAATGCGTAGGCCTCTGGCACCACAGGTTGTATATAAAAATAAGAATGTGTTCGTTCCGAAAGATCTCCATAAGGCAAGGGCCGTGTTGGTAAGAAATCACGGGTAAAAAAGAATAACGTTTATATCTTAAAGCAAGGGAAAGAGGCAGTAGAGAACTTGAGAAATGTAAGAATTTATCATAATATAACCGACAGGAACGCTGAAACCACAAATAAAAAAAAAAAGAAAAAAAAATAATAATAAAAAAAAAAATAATAAATAGAATAATAAAATAAATAAAAAAAAAAAAAAAAGAGGAGAAAAAGGGGGGGGGCTTCTTAGTTCTGCATGCGATTCTTAGAGTTAGACAGTAGTTAAATTGATACTTATCCTTCCAAAAAAAAAAATCATCTTCCTTCCTCTATCTAATACTATGGACGAAGCGCATGCAACTAAACATTAATAGTCGTGAATAAATTCTCACGAGTCCCTTACAAAAAAATGTCACGGAAGGGGTTTGCAATAGAAGAGTTGAATAGTCAAACCCCACCAGACGGGGATTAAGGAGGTCTTTTATGTATTATGCAACGATGTACTGTAAGAATAGAATTTGTATTTCTTTATAATAATGTCAAATTACTACTCAAAAAAAAAAAAAAAAAAAAAAAAAAAAAAAAAAAAAAAAAAAAAAAGCAGGATTCCCTGCTCTCACGATAATTATGTACACCTCTCATAATAGCTCTGTACACCGCTATATACACCTGTAACACTGCTCAAAAAGGGGTTTCTCTGTATGTCAAATTTTAAATTATTATTTTTATTGTATAAGGAAAATCTCTTAACGACTCTTTTGTGTTGAACTTTC
>JABUQX010029769.1:25000-40000 GCA_015478945.1 Trachelipus rathkii
TATATATATATTATATTATATATATATATAATATATATATTTATATATACTTATAAATTATATATTATATATATATATATATATATAATATATATATATATATATATATATATAATATATATTATATATATATATACTATATATACATATATACATATATATATATATATATATATATATATATATATATATATATATATATATATATATATATATATATATATATATAACTATATATATATATATATATATATATATATTATATATATAATTTATATATCTATATATATTAATATATTACATTAATATATTTTTGCTTAAAGCTAATTCCATTAGGTTTGGTGCCTAGTTGGTTGCTTCATAATCCATTAGGTTAGGTCCCAGTTGGGGCTTTCATAATCCATTAGGTTAGGGCCTAGTTTGGGGGCTTTCATAATCCATTAGGTTAGGGCATAGTTGGGGGCTTTTAAGTCTAGGTTATGATAAAGTTTTCATTTTAAACAATTTACTATATATATATATATATATATTTATATATATTAAATATATAATTAAATATATATATATATATATATATATATATATATATATATATATATATATATATATATATATATATATATATATAGAGAGAGAGAGAGAGAGAGAGAGAGAGAGAGAGATGTGTAAGCAAATACATTCTTCGGGCACAAGAGTACACGCATATGAGAGTTCGTGAAGGTAGAGTGGTATCGAAGTGAAAAGTATGATTAATTTTGTGTTGGGGATGAAAAAGATGTTGAAGTATGTGATGAAAGTTAAATCAATGAGAGGGTTGGAAATGGAAACATTAGATCATTATGTTGTTTCATGTAAGATTAAGTTAGTAGGGACACGGATGAAGATTTAAAAGATTAGGAAGGAAATGGGGAGAACTAAGAGTGAGAAGTTAAGTGAACAAGATTATAACAAATAAAAGTATTTGACAGCACTTGAAAACAAATCAGTTGATTGTGAATAAGAAGAAACTGAACAAATCTGGAAGCAAATGAATGAAGCCTTTGTTGGTAGTGAAAGAGAAGTATATGGGTGTGCTAAAGTTGGAAGTAAGAATCTCAATAGTGAGCGGTGGAATGAAAAGGTGATGCAAGTCGTTAAAAGTAAAAAAGAGGCGTGGTTGAATGTGCTAAAAACCAATGATCAAAAGAAAGGTGCCTGGAATTACATAAGGAGGAATAAAGGAAGAATATAAGATGCATACGTCGGAGGAAAAAAGAGGGAAATGAACAATTTGGAAGGAGGATGAATAGAGACGTACAAGAGAATAGAAATCTGTTTTGTAAGCAAGTACGAAAGAATAAGAAAGAGAATAGGAGACTCTTCATAGAATAATAAATAAGGATGGTACTTTCGTGACTGTTGAAATGGTTGTGAGTAGATTGTGGATGGAATACTTCGAAAATCTTTATAATGATGGCAGTAATGAAGAGATGATGGTAAATGTCTGTGGATTTGTTGTCGTAAGAAGAAATAGGGATTTTGGGGAGGAGGTAATTTGGTTGAGTGAGAAAGTTGAAGAATGGGAAGTCAGAAGATATAAATGGAATTAGTGGTGAAATGATCAAGAATGAAGGTGAAATTGTGATTAACTATATATGGAAGTTGTGCAACAAAGCATTTTAAAAGTGTATAGTTCCAAAGGATTTGAAGAGAGTATTAATGCTACCCTTATATAAGGGTTAGGGAGGTAAGTGGAACTGTAAGAACTATAGGAGGAGAATTAGTTTATCGAGTGTTGTAGGGAAGATACATGCTGGTATTTTAGTTGAATGAGTCCGTTGAACGACTGAGGGACTGATTGGCAAAGAACAAGGTGCATGCAAATAGAAGTGGTGGAAAATATATAGATCAAATTTTTGAATCGAAACAAATGAGGGTGAAAATGAAAGAGAAGAAGAATAAATTGTAATTAGGTTTTATGGACTTGCAACAGTAGTATGACAGGATTAATAGCAAGCTCTGTGGCAGGTGTAAGTGATATATGTTGTTGGTTGGATTCTGAATGGAATTAAAAGTATGAACATTGATAGTGCATCGTGTGTAAGAATAAATGGAGTGGGAATTGAATAGTTCAATATTAAAAGTGAAGTGCGGCAGGGATGTGTTATGTCTCCATGGCTATTTAATTTGTATATGGATGAGGTGATGAAAGAATTAAAAGTAGCGGCGGTAGGGGAATGTGTTAGACTGATAGAGTATGGAAGAGAGTGGAGGGTGCCCTGCTTATTGTACGTTGACGAATTGGTGATGACCTTTGAAGGTGGATGAGGGGTATTAAAGGTTAGCAGAGTAGAAGAAATAAGAGGAATGTTTGCGAGAGACTTTAAGGATAACAAAATAGAACTTTGATTCCGGTTAGTAGCTTGAACGAGATAGGACCCATTTCTCATTAATGTGACTTTAGAGTCTTCAACTCCTAAAGCTTCAAGTGCATCGCTAAGAAGAATGGTTCTTTGCTCAGTAAGAGCTTTGGAGGTAGTGTATCGCAATATGTAATATATCGGGAATGATGTATCCGCTGGCATTCCTGGAAGGGGTGCGGCATATGGAGTAAACGAATGAAAACGACTATGTTGGGGGTCACCTTTGCAGGATATCCCTAACTGTTTGGACATCTGGGGTGTTAGGGCCGTACCAGTCGACGAATCGCTGAAATTATTCAAAGGACCCTTAAGTGTAGCAGAAGGAAGAAAAGCGGAGGTGCCTGCTGGTCTTGAAGTAGTAGGGACCGAGGTAAGGTCAGGCTGGGAACCACACGGATGGTAATTGATGTTGACGTTATTCTCGCCTTTGCTTAATAACGTTTTTTCTTTAATTCGACTTCCAAAAAAATATTACCAACAAACTTCGTCCCTCCATGAATAAACAGTTACGACAATAAAACAAATGAAACATAAAAGTGAATAACAGGATGGGCTGGAGAGGCGTAATTTCATAAGGAAGGGTAATCCTTCTCTCCCTCAATCAGGTCTACGGCCAGAGACCCACACAATCTCCTGAACCCCAGCCTGTAGGGTGGGTTGTGGATGTGGTCTCGGAAGATCCTCCCGGAACTTTACGCCGGTTTACCCCCCTTGTACCACAAGGCACCTTATATCTTCACGTAGAGCCTTAGATTATACACCAAAGTGAAGAACAGCCTTCTCAGTGGTTAGCCTTGGCTCGGGTTCCCTACAGTTGGCGGGCCGGTCAAAGGTGAGTTAAAAGACTGGTTTTTCTCCCGTACCCTTATCCACGGGGAGGAAGTGTGGTGTGAACTGAAAACCCATGCGGGAAGAGGCACCGGATAGTGCAAGGGGCTGTGACGAGGAAAAAAGGGAGGGCAACCCACATACAAGCACTTAAAGGGAGTGATGGGTGGGAATTCAAGAAAAAAATATAATAATAAAAAAAATAAAAAACAAAACTTAGAACCTGTGATAAAGAAGGTGAATTGAAAAGACGGAAAATTTATATTTAAAATTGAGGAGAAAGGATGAAGGTTGAAAGATAATATATTTGGTATTTGGGTGCCGCGGGGGTTCCTCCGCCCCTCCCCTACAGGGCATGGAAAACGTCCCCTCTATGTTCCCCGTCGGCTCGAGCCCTATGTGCCATAATATATATAATATATATATATATTATATATAATATATATATATATTATATATTATATATATATATATATATATATATATATATATATATATCTATATTATTAATATTTAATTCATACTTGGGCTGAAATTCTTTTGGAAAGAAATGCAAAATGACACAGATTTAGCGATTTCAGCCCCTGTTACAATGAACTGTGATGAAGATGCCAGATGTTCGATAGTATTTTCTCAATTAAGACAACATAATAATATGTTAATTATATTATTCATTTATTTCATTAAGCAAGTTATTTAATAATTTTCCTAAGTAAATTTTAACGCAGAATCTTAAAAATGTATTCTTTTTGGTGTAGCATAGTAGTTTTTTAAGAATCTATGACAGTCATCGAGGCATGCCTATATATTTATAATATATATTATATATATATAATATATATATATTATATAGTATATATATATATAATGATATAGAAATATATATATATATAAGTATATATTATTAATATATATAAATATATATTAATATATATTATATAAATATAAGGTTAAAGTATGTGTACTTTCGTCTGGTTCATGTACTTTGATACTATTTAATTAAAAGATTAAATTTGCTATAAATAATGTTATCAAAGATTTTTTAATGCCTCATCCTTGCATAACAGCTATCTTTTAATAACAATTTCGTAGTTATATATATATAATATATATCAATTATAGTATTATTATATATATATTATATATTATATATATAATATATATAATACATTAATATATATATATATTATATATATATATATAATATATATATAATTATATATATATATATTATACTATATTATATAGTACTTTATATAATAATGCTATATGATATTAATATATGACATGTGATAATTTTATATATACTATATATATAATATAATATAATAAATATAATAAACATAAAAAGTTAGACAATAATTATATATATATATATTATATATAATATATGATATATATATATATATATATATATATATATTATATATTAGTTATATTATCTATAGAAAAATAAGTAATTTATTTACAATATATTATATATAATATATATATATAGTATATATCTATATATATATATATATATATATATATATATATATATATATACTATTATATATATATATATAAATTATTATATATATATATATATATATATTTATATACCATATTATATATATATTACTATATATACTATATATTATATATATCTATATATATATATATATATATATTTATATATATATTATATATATATATATATATATATATAATATATATAATATATTTATATTTATTATTATATATTATATACTATATAGATATATAATATATATATATAATATATATATATATTATATATATAATATATATACTGATATATATATATAATATATATATATATATATATATATATATATATAATATATATATATATATATATATATATATATATATATATGACCTTATCTTTATCTAACCCAAATTAAAGTTGTGTTACCACAGAGTTTTAGATTTTAGTTTCCGGGTAGCATCGGATTTATGAGTTGTAATCCTATCCATTTTGAAAATTGCTGCACATATTGCTAGATCAGAGATTTTTCTTCTTGATTAAATAAGAATTATTTACTACATAATTAGGATTTCTTATCTTTTTTTGGAGTTACGTTTATTAGTTTGTGTAAAGATGGTTACACTCCAGCGTTGCCAGGCGAACTTTTCAACGAACATTTTAAGACGAATAGTCAATCACCGCCGCATTTGTGGAAGTGTCTTTGAGATGAATAGTTAAACACCGCAAAAGCGAATGTGTCATTTAAAACGAATAGTCAAACTTTGCAAATGTGGATGGGTCATTTAAGACTAGTAGTCAAGCACCGCAAATGTGTATGGGTCATTAATGGGGATGGACTATTTAAGACAAGTAGTCAAACACCGCATATGAGAATGGATAATTTTAGGCAAATGTTCGTCATTCGGACTTATTTTGCCATACACGAAATGTTTTCCTTTGCTGGTCGGTAAAATAACATCAAAGAACGATTCGTCTTTTAAAATGTTCATTGAAAAGTTCTATAAACAACTCATGTGCGTAGCAAACATAAATCGGGACTGAAAAATGTCCCGATTCTTAATCTTATAATTTTATATTTCTATCGTTGCTTCGAGTAACAAAGCTTAAATTTCATTCATATTTTAAAATTACACTATGTAGGCCTAACACAAAAAATGTGTTTTTATTTTTTTTATTGAATCTTATATATGTTTTGACGCTGAACACAGAAATGACCTTCATTTTTTTCTATCATCGATACTTTGAGAGTTATTGCAATATTTAAGTTTTGATATTTTATGGTTTGTTAATAAGCTTATACTGTAGGTACTTATTACAATTTTTTATTTGAAGGTTTAAATTTACGAACAGAAACTTAAAAAAGACTTTTTACTTGATAAGATGCATACTAACTAATATCCCCAAAATATAAGTCAATGCCAAAAACATGCTTACTTTGCATTTAAAAGGGCTTTTTGTGGATCGTGCTTTTCTCTTGTGAGTCGATTTGGTTTTTCTTATCAAAAACCACATATAATCACCCATCATGGCCTATCCCAACGTCCCTGGTATCGCCTTTCCATTGTCTGAATATCCTGGTGAAATAGCCTGTACGATATCCAATACTTGGTTCCCTTAATTAACAATTTTGGTGGAATGGTTGCTTAGAACTAAATAATAATCCACAACATAACAAAAATAGAATCTGGCAAGCAATTTTACACTGTCTACTTGTAATTTTATTTATAAATGTTTATTATATTAATAACTATATTCTGAAAATTATAAAAGATTTTAAGTTTGGTACCTCACTTTCAATTATATCATTGCACATGTAGTTATTCAAATGGTTTAATTATCAATAAACTTTATGACTATCTTGTTTTTCATATCTAGATAATATATATATATATATTATCTATATAATATAATTATTATAATAGTATATATATATATATATATTATTATAATATAATATATAATATATAATATATAGTTGTTGAAACTAAAGAAGTTACCCGAATCATATTCGAAAACTCAGATAGGGTAACAAGAAAAACTGATAAATTATATGGACCATCAGGGTATGAAATTCTGTATGGAAAATGAAAAAAAATTTTTTGAAATGTTTTAAAAAAAATGTTTTTATTATCTCAAAAACTAAGAATAAGGACAGAAGATTATAACATTTTTAAGAATCGCCGTTTAAATTTAGTATTAATAAAATGGAATTTTTTTTTTTTTTTTTTTTTAACTAAAAAAAACCCTCAGTGTAAATCACTGGGATGAGTGGGGGACTTTTCGCCCCCCCTGTCCCACGTCGGCTCGAGCCCCTAAGAAAAAATTCATATGCTGATTCAAATATGTTATTAGTATAAAACAAAAAAAAAAAAATTTTATACAAAAAAACTAATCTGATTCCATATATTTTATTAGTTTTCTTGTAGCCTTCATAGTTTTGGAGATAAAAAATTAAAATTTAAAAAAAAAAAAAATTCATTTTCCATACAATTTATACGCTGATTCATATATGTTATCAGTTTTCTTGTACCTATCTTAGTTTTCAAGATATGATGCGGGTAACTGTTTAGTTTGGCCATAATATATATAATATAATATATATTAATATATATATATAGTATATATATTATATATATAATATATATATATATATATATATATATTAATATTCGAATATATATAGTAAATATATTATATATACAGTATAATATTATATATATATATATATATTATACTATATATATATATTATATTATATATATATATAATATATATTAATAATAATATATATATATATATATTATATATATTATATATATATATATATATACTTAATATATAAATATACTAATCTCGGTTTAAGGCATGAAAATCGTCATAAAACATTAATATTACAACTGACTTTTTACAATCAGCGGCCATGCAAGGTAACCACCCTAGCAAAATGAAGATGCCAATAATACTCTGCCGTCGTAACACAAAAAACGGTCGATGCTAGAGAAAACTAAAAACATATTTGGAATCTGCATAAAAAACGGAATAAAAAACAATAAAAAAATCGCAACAAACAAAAAAAAAAATTTTTTTGTAACATTTTATTATATTCTTTTCGTACTAATATTTAATACTAAAAAACATAATTAGTAAGTAAGCCTAATTATTTTATGAAATGCAAAATGATTTTCATCGGCAATAGCCTATAACTTTATATCTTGAAGATGAAGACAATTCGTTGAAAGCTTTTTATATATCTTTATAATCTTCCTTTCACAATTGGCTTTTCTACTCTCTGATCAACTCATGTGTTAGGCTTGTGACATTTCTAAATGCTTTAATTAATTAACAGGAGTGATTCATTGGACATTTTTACATTTATAAAAGGCTGGCTAGTGTTGTGCGTAGGAACCGACCGGGGCCCCGGCCCCGGCCCCGGCCCCGGCCGGCCGGCCAACCCCGCCATTTTTAGCGACCCGCCCCGGCCCGGCCCGGCAAAAATATCAGGAAAAACCGGGGTTTTCTAACGTGATTGACTGTATATTGCCACCAAATCAAATTTAAACACACAACAAATAAAAAAAGTATTTTATTATATCCATCAACTTGTTTGTTCTGAAGGAACGGAAGCTTTATAATCATACGCAGAGAATCATTTTTTTTGTTATTTAACTGTATATAAAAAAACTTTTCACGATGATGTAAATTATAAATTTTTCCGAAGTTTTTAACATAAAAATATTCGAAATTTAATATATCAAACGAATTCGGAAAGGGAAATAAATATAATTGTTAAAATATTAATGTATTTTTTATTTAAAGTAAATATCTTCAAGAAATCAAATATTTCCGAAATCTCTTTCAAATTATTTATTTAATTGAAATAATATATATAATATATATATATATATATTTATATATAATATTATATATTATATATATATAATATATATATATATATATAATATATATATATATTAATATATATATATATTAATATATATCTATATATATATATATATATATATAATATTATATATTTATATAACTTTGAAGAGGAAGCCCTTGGATTCTTTTTTAGTATTATGCTTTACTGTCATTTCATTTTATTACTGTTCACAAATTAAAAAAATTATTAAAGACAGTTTTTTTTTTAATGAAATACATTTTAAAAGGAAAGCTAATTTTCGTCCCGACACCCGAGACCTCTTCAGGCTAAGGGCCTGGATTTCTTTCTTGATCTTCATCAGTTCAAGGGTGTTTCAGTTGGTCTGCTATTTTCCTCATGGTGTTGTTGAAATATTTGATGTTTTCAGATATCATTTTGTATAAAAATCTATCTTAATTCACCGGGATGCTTATTGTAGTTGTTACTAATATAATAACTGCAAAAGGATTCCATGATTTTGCCAAGGGTTCGTGTGATTGATATTTCTGATCATCTTTATATTGTTGATAATGATAGAGTGGCCTGTGTTACGACTATGACTTGTTAAAGCTGAATTTATGCTGTCCTTGTGCATGTCATCTGTATGTTGATTTTTTCTTCTTTGCAAATCTATGGTTTCACCTATATATGTTTTATTGCAAGTATTACAGGGGATGTGATATATACAGCTTTGGGGTAGATTTTCTCTTTTCGTTTTGGGGTTTGAGAATGTTTTTTAAGGTGATGGTATTTGATGGAATGAGGGTAATATTTTTTGTAATATTTGTTTTGACGAATATAATGGTAATTGAGGAATAGGTAAAAAGGAGGTGTTCCTATTTTTCGGGGGAAAGGTTCTATAGTGTACCTCTTTTTGGCTTTGTTAAATGCTTTTGTGATGAAAACTCAGGATGTAAAGTGATTTGAAAGTATTGTGGATGTATTTAGTTTCTTGTGCTATAAAGGGGGAGAGCATATACGAAAGGCACGGAGAATAGAGATGACAGAACAGCTAATTTTGTGTTTGGGGAATGCTTAGATGCCAATGTATATAGTTGGTGCGAATGTTGGTTTTCTATAATATAGTAAATTGCAAGTGATTGTTATTCCATGTGATTAAGGTATGAGGAAGGGGATAGAGTTGTTGGAAGCATTTTTTTTTCGTATACTGGAACCTGAAGGATCAATAAAGTTAATATAGTTTTAGGAATCATTAAGGTTGGTTGTTGGTGAGGGAGGAGACCAAATGTCATTCTACATATTAATCCATAACTATTGTTTAATAAAGGGTGGGGTAATATATGATAAAATTCTAGTTCCATATTTATGTTACTGAGTATGGGAGGCAGTGGGGATCCCATACTCAGGTCGAAAGTTTGTTTGTAATATTGCCATTAAAATGAAAGAAGTTATGTTGTATTGAGAGATTAATGAGCTGTTTTAATATATGAAACGGGAAGGCCAATCTCTCCTTACAACATAACTTCTTTCATTTTAATGGCAATATTACAACAAACTTTCGACCTGAGGTATGGGAAATCCCACTGTCTCCCATATCTCATATACACTATTATGGCACTACAGATTTTAATCATATTTTACCCCACCCCTTTATTAAACATTAGTTTATGGATTAGATATGTAGACGACATTTTTGTCTCCTCCCTCACAACACCAACCCTAAAGACTGTCCTAAACTATATTAACTCTATTCATCCTTCAGTTCAGTTATACGATAGAAATGCCTTTCAACAACTCTATCCCTTTCCTCGATACCTTTCACATGGAATTAACAATCACTTGCAATTTACTATATATAGGAAAACACGCAGCATTCGCACCATAACTAGTATATTACATTGGCTATCTAAATCATTCCCGCAAACACGCAAAATTAGACTGGTTCTGTCATCTCTATTTTCTCTTGCTTTCGTTATGCTTCCCCATTTCTAGGCACAAGAAACTAAATACATCCACAATCCTTTCAAATCACTTTATACTATCCTGAGTTTTTCATTACAAAAGCATTTAACAAGCAAAAAAGAGTACTATAGCACCTTTCCCCGAAAAATAGCAACACCTCCTTTTTACCCATTCCTCAATTACCATTATATTCGTTAAACAAATATTACCAAAAAATATTACCCTCATTCCATCAAGTAACATCACCTTAAAAAACATTCTCAAAACCACAAAACGAAAAGAAAAAATCTTCCCCCAGCTGTATATATCATCCCCTGCAATACTTGCAATAAACATATGTGAAAACATAGATTTGCAAAGAAGAAAAAAATCAACATACAGATGCCTGCACAAGGACAGCATAAATTCAGCTTTAACTAGTCATAGGCGTAACACAGGCCACTCTATCAATATCAAAAATATAAAGATGATCAGAAAAATCAACACACGAAACATCGCAAAATCATGGAATCCTTTTTGCATTTATAATAGTAAAACAACTACATTAACTCCGGTGAAGTTAAGATAGATTTTTATACAAAATGAATATCCTGAAAAACTCAAATATTTCAACAACACCACGAAGAAAATAGCAGACCAACTGAAACACACTTGAACTGATGAAGATCAGAAAGAAATCCAGTCCCTTAGCCTGAAGAGGTCTCGCGTGTCGGGACGAAAATTAGCTTTCTCTTTAAAATTTATTTCATTAAAAAAAAGTGTCTTTAACAATGTTTTAATTTGTGTAAATTTAGTAATAAAATGAAGTGACAGTAAAGGCATAATACTAAAAAAGAATCCAAGGGCTCCCTCTCTAAAGTAAATATATCACTACGAAAAGTAGTTTCTTAAATATATATAATCTATAATATATATATACTATATTATATAATAATTTATTTGTTTATACCGTGACACTATTTTGAAATTATTCTTTTTATATATATTATAATATCATTATATATATATATATATATATATATATATATAATATATTAATGTTAATTTTTTTTAGAAAATCAATTTTTTCTAAAAAATTTTCTTTCGAAAATATCTTATTTAATTGAATTAATTAATGTATCTTTTTTTTATAATTTAATTTTAATTAAGTTGAAATTATATTTATTTTCATCCTAAGTTTTTAGACTTTCAGTGTTTTGACTTACATTTCTAATTTTAGCTAACCCCGGCCCGGCCCCGGCACGGCCCGGCCCGGCCGGCAAGAATTCCCGCCGGTCCGGTCGCTAGTTGTGCGTTACTTCTCTGAATATTATATAAAATAATGTGCTAAACTCATTATTATATAATATAATATTATTTATATATATATATATATATTAATATATATAATATTATATATATGTATATGAGGGTATATAATGTTAATATCTATATATTATATATGTAATATATATTAGCTATATATATTACAGCAATCTAATTTTTTAGTGGGAAAGCTATCTACCAGAAGAGGGAATGTGTTTTACAATGTAGGAACTTAACCAAGAGATATTCTATATGATAATATATAATTAGTAATAACTATATTATAGTAATATATATATATATATATATATATATATATTATATATATGTAATTATAATATATATATAGTATATATTATATATATATATATATGTTTATAAATATTAAGGTGGCCCTAATTTGGCGTTAAATATATAAAAAAAAAAAAATTTAGCTCTCACCCCATAAAATGGATCGTTCAACTTGTCTCAGAAACACTGCTGTATAAATTTTTTGCATTTTGATTAATATTTAGAGGTAGTCCAGAGAGGTGCAAATTCTCATCTCTATATAACATTATTATATTGGTATTTAAGAAAGTCATTTATGTCACTCAGCTCCATGTCCCCCCTAAACGGGTATTAGCTGCTCAAATCAGGGGTTTCACAGATGCTACTCTGCTCATTGTTGCCAGGGTTGAATGAGGGTTCCTTTACGAACATCTGGGTAGAGACGTTCATGCTCAGTGACTACCTGCAATAGGAATTGTAGTTGCTCTTCATCTTTCGTCAAGAGTCGGTTATACGACTTTATAAGTACAACTCCACGTTCTGCATTATCATTAATAACTTTCAAGCTCTTTACTATTGTTTGAGCAGATTGGAAACCCTCTATCCTATACCAAACCCGTGGATCTTCATTTAGAAAGCTGGTGTCCAGTCGAAGTTTATTGAAGAATTTCATTGTCTTCGGAGTAACGAAATCTTCCAGGTTTTTATCTTTTATGAAAGAAGCCTGATACTCAGGTCTTTTCAGAGGTTCCTCCTCATCATCTTCATCTTGAAGCTTGCCAACCATGCGCTGCTTTACTTCAGGAGGTACAGCATCATCAAAGAAACTGAGGGCCACTAGCTCCTCAGACAAATACCAGAAATGCTTTAACAGTTTGTTTGATGTAGCTTTGGAAATTTCTGCATTGGGTAGCTGAAGCAGGGACTTTGTTAAAAGCAAATCACGTCGAGGAGCTTCTTGTGCAACTGGGGCAGTAAACCATGCCTCAATATATACTAGAATTCCAAAAATGCATAGCTCCTTGAGACCCTTCTCTTCCTCAGCTGTGAGTTTGAACTGTTTCCGAAACATATAAATTTTGAAAGCATACAGGAGTTTACTCATCCAACGTGCATGATGCACCGGTCCTGGGGCCCTGAATTTTACACCACCAGGTGGAGCATCTCCAAGAAACAAAATTGAAAGCTCCAGAAGCTCAAGGTAATCATCACGAGGTTGTATGTTCTGCAATTGATTGGTTGCAAACTTCAGTGTTTGTTGTCGAACATCATCTGGAATCACTGCACAGACACTAACTTCTGCAATTCCTGGCTCAAAAGATGTAGAATTAAAGGATTCCCATCGGGCTTGAAATCGCTTGAAAAGCAAAACTTCAGGCCCCGAGCTTTCTCCCATGGTCGATTGAAAAGCTGCTGATAAAACAAGTTCCATTATATGATGACGGCAAGCAAGATACAGCAAACCCCTGCCAAGTATCTGTTCCAATAAAACACATGCACCACTTCGACGTCCTGTGTTTGCAGCAGTTGTGTCAAAGCACATTGCTGCCACTGTTTCACATACTCCCCATTCTTGTAGGGCATCAAATATAGCATGGGCTTGCAATTCACCAGTTCCAGAAGTTAGCTTGGGAACACCAAGAAGTTTATTAATACTCGGGCCAGATACGAGAATGGGAAGGCGATCCACATGTTCTTTCGATGTCAGATCTTGCAAAAGCTTCCCATCCCAGTGAACTGTAAGTGGTTCATTTGCATGAAACTCTTTTTTAATTTGTCGAGCAAATTCGGCTCTTGCCTTCTGTCTTGAACGAGCTATAGTTGTTCTGTTGATCGCTAGATTATGTGGATCATGCCCAAGGCTAATAGCGGTTTCAGTCAGAACAATTGTGGCTTTTCTATCTGATACGCCAGTACGATCAAGTGCAGCTGCAAGAGAAGGTGTAACTATATTACGTTTAGCTCTAGAACGCTTTGGGTGAGGTTCTTCCCCTTCATCAGATAATTCAGATATGTGGCCTTCACTACTGTTTCCGCTGTTTCCCTCTTCACTGCTGCTAGAAGATGCAAGAATAACTTCTTTAGAAGTTGATGCTTCGCATTCCTCTCTACTCCTTTTCTTACGCATGTCTTCATCTTTCCTTTTGTGCATAATTCGCTCTTCTTTTGCAGACAGGGTCTTATCCACAGATCCTATAGTTCCACGCCTTCCTTTCTCTCGTTGGGCAAGGAGAAATTCTTTGTCTTCTTGAAGAACTATCATACTTAGCGCGTTAGCATGAGATATGTCAAAGAGGTCATCCAAATTATCCACAAATGTTTCTTCTTTCTTTATCTGCGCTGGAGTTCGTCGATTTCTAAGACGTTTCAGATCTTTCCAAGTTTGAAAAAGGATTTCAAGTTGCTTTATAGCATGATGTTCGGGCCGTACTGGAATTCGTGCCTTTCCTACCCAAAAAGGAATAAGATCTCTGATAGTCTTTGTTGCAGATTCGCGTATCGTCTCTTTTTCTTCAACATGACGCCTAAGAAACACACCCAAAGCATCACGATTGGATGGTAGCTTACTACCATGAAATTTCTTGACAATGAAATCTAAGAGAAAGTATTTATCTTTACTACGAGTAACAGTATCGCCTTCAGCCATTGGTCTCTAGTTATAACTATATTAATAGCAGCTATAAAATAAAAATACAATAGTATACCTGTAAAGAGAAAAAGATTGATTTAGTATTTAAACACGCTAACTAAATAAATCAAATTTAAGTGATTTAGTATTGAAACAATAAATCAAATTTAATGCTACCGATATTTAGCACGTGTATCGGTAGGGAGGT
>JABUQX010029769.1:45000-47500 GCA_015478945.1 Trachelipus rathkii
CATTAGAATCAAATTTGGCACAAAGAGCATCAGTATACAATGATGCTGCAAAAAGATTTTCCTTTTTAACAAAATTAGATGCTACAGAAGAAGAGATTCGAGAAGGAGTTAATACATTAAATCAAACATATCCTGAAGATGTGGACATGAACTTTGCTGGAGAACTCAAGCACTTTCATAAATATGTTAAACATTGTCAAAACCATGAACATGATAATCTGACACATCCGGATCTGTACGACATAATATTTAATGATCATGTCCAATCAGCATTCCCTAATGTAGAATCAATTCTGAGAATGTTCCTTTGTATGATGATTACAAATTGCCATGGAGAAAGATCCTTTTCTCAAATGACGAGGATAAAAAATGAATTTAGAACTACAATGTCTCAAACTAAATTATGTTACCTGAGCCTCATGTGCATAGAAAGTGACAAGCTACGCAGTTTATCATTTGATGACATCATCGGTGACTTTGCTTTGTCAAAGGCAAGAAAAAGAATATTTTAATGTAGATCATGTTTGCGAATTCTTGGAAGGTCAAACTCTCCCCTAATATATATATATTATATCAGTGTTTTTTTATATGTTGATGGTGGAAGATATATGTACAAAGTTTGATTCAAAATAATAAAATTATTATTTTGAATCAAACATTATATATAATATATATATATATATATATATATATTATATATAATATATATATATATAGAGTGTGTGTGTGTGCTTAGACTGTGATGTGATAGGTTGCGTTTTACCGGAGCTCCATGGGTCTGATTAATCGTTTATCAATTTTTAGTTTTATTTTCCCATTAAGTGTGTTTTAGTACATTAAGTGCTTCTCCTGTTTTAATTGTTTTTTTAACTATTATGGTTTTAATATTTGAAGAATTATAATCTTTATAAAAGATAAGTTATTCGTTAATTTTTGTTTTTTAGAAACTTTTAGTTTATGGTTCGATTTCCATGGTATCGATCGTGCTTGTCTCTGGCCATTCAGGCTAGAGACAGTGGGCGTATCGGGAGTAGAAAAATTCTCGTTCTCCTATCACTTTTGCTAATTTTCATTCAGCTAGAAATTATTGCAGGGATACTCTTCGACGAGCAAAGCGGGCTTTCATCAACGAAAGTGCACTAACCTCCTTAGTTCTCCTATGACAAATCTTTCTGGCCTCTTGCCAAAACAATCTCTAACAACTTCTGTAATCTGCCTTTCTCCTCTTATTCGATCTGATGGTTTTGTTGCTAACTCCAACTGAAAAGGCCAATCTCTTTGGCTCCTATTTTCTCTAACTCAACCTGGACGATTCTGGCATTCCTCTATCCTCCTTCTTCTCCTCTCAGTTCCTATGCCTTTGCTGTGATTAATTTGATTGGGGTGCAGGGCTTCTGAAATCTACGAAGTAAGGAAAGGCAAGGTGGCCCCGGATGGCATTGCCTCCCCAGTTTTGAGGAGTAGTGCTTCGTGTATCCCGCCCTCGTTTCAACTATATTCTCTAATGTCTCAATACTAACACTTTCCTTCAGTGTTGGAAGCAGCACATGTCCAACCTGTTCGGAAAACAAGAAAGCCGCTCTGACCTTCTAACTATCGCCCTATCGCTCTTACTTGTATTCTATCTCTAAGATCTTTGAAACTCTCCTCACTCTCATTTCTAGATCATCTCTGGAATCTCGATTCAATTCTTTCCAAATCGCAGTAGTTTCGGGCGCTCGATGTCTACTGGCGATATACTTTCTATCTTACTGATTTATGGTTTTACACCCGCCTGGGAACTATCGGGAAGACTTTGCATGGGTGGCGTTGACATATCCATAAGTCTTTGAACGGGTGTGGAACGCGTCAATGGATCAGAAATTTGCTGATATGGGTTTCCTCCTTCTCTTTGCTTACCTCTCTCTTGTTTTCTTTCAAATCACTCAATATCGGCTGTTGTTTGATGGGGGGACTTCTTCTTACCTTTCTGTATGAGTGGTGTTCTCAGGTTTGTCTTATCTCCTACTTTTATTCCACTTTTCATTAATGATCTTTTCATCGAACATCTAACTCTATTCACTCAAATGCCGAGACTTGCACTTCATTCTCCAACTCATTTCAATTCTATCTCTTTTACTTCTAGAATTGGCCTCTCGTTTACATATTTATGATTCATCTCGCTGATTCTGGATAGAATTATCCGGGTGGGTTTCGTCTGAACCTGTGAAATTCAATTCTTTTAAAAACACAACTTTTCAAATCTCTTTCTAAGACACCTTCTAACTTTCCATCTCTTTCGACGGTTCTCTGTCTCTCCCTGTTTGAACATCTAAACATCTATGGCCTAACATAACAAAAAAATCGTCTTGGAAATCTCCAACATCACAAACGGTTGCTAGGACGGCCTCAAAGAAACGAAGTGTTCTTTTTAGAGTGCGAGACTTTTTTCCTCTTCCCAGTTGCTCCAGCTATACAAGGGCCTTCTCCGCCTTGTATGGAATACTGCCTCATATCTGGA
>JABUQX010029769.1:50000-57500 GCA_015478945.1 Trachelipus rathkii
ACTATATATATATATTTATAATATATATATAAATATATATATATAATATATATATATATATATATATATATATATATATATATATATATATATATATAATATATATATATATATATATATATTATATATATATATATATTTATATTATATATATATATATATATATATATATATATATATATATATATATTTGCGGCCCACGAGGACTGTTTTGTAGTCAGTGTGGCTCTTCACGGTAGATGAGTTTGACACCCCTGACTCAAGACTCTAGTCTAGATTATGTAAATCTGACAAAATATCGATATTTTTTTCTGATAATCTTATTTTCATATCTTTCATCCCATCTAAGATGACTAAATATGCCAAATCTAAATTATGAAAATATATAAATTATATAAATTCTTTTACAACGAATTAATTTTAGGTTAATATAAGTTTGCTAAGTATATACACAGAACATCTATGTCTACTTAACAAAACTTATCATAACCTTACTTATTTCTCGAAAATGAAAAGAAATGACAAATTGACAACAACGAATAATGTTTATAAATATATCGTACTTTCGACAACTTTTTATTAACAACATCTGGCAGAGTTGCTTTTAGTTATAGCAAAATATCAATAACTTTTAAAAAATATATCGATTTCGTCAAACTTAAATAATCCAGATTATTACCTTAGTTAGAGTTCATTATTTATAGGGAATCATGCCCCTAAATTTTTAAAGATTTTAATTAAATTACACTGAAGAGGGTACCCTGCTGGTGGGAAATGTAAAAGACTTAACATTTCATTCGCAAAATTAGGCTTCGTTCACAATTGAATTGAGGTGACCACAAAAGTCTTGGCAAATTGTAGTTCAAATATTCCCATGCGAATGTTGAGTGGAAATCATTCAGTATTATAATGCCAATAATGTGTCCCATTCTTAAAGTCTTTGTTTTTCTAATTTGTATGAGTGTTTTGATTCATGTACAATATCTTATGGACAAGCGACCAAACTCATTCGTCTGCACCAAACCTGAAAGCAATCTTAATCAATGAAGTTATTTTTGATTACATGTTTACCGAGTTATGTAAAATGGCATGTGATAAATAAGATGCCTTAAAAAAAGTTACTTCGTCAGAGAAAAATCGATAGCGAACAAGGTGCTTAATATATTTTCTTTTTAACTAATGTAATTAGGCTCTCTTACAATAGGTTTAATAAATGCGTGAATCCTCTCTCTCTCTCTCTCTCTCTCTCTCTCTCTCTCTCTCTCTCTCTCTCTCTCTCTCTCTCTCTCTCTCTCTCTCTCTCTCTCTCTCTCTCTCTCTCTCTCTCTCTCTCTCTCTCTCTCTCTCTCTCTCTCTCTCTCTCTCTCTCTCTCTCTCTCTCTCTCTCTCACTCTCTCTCACTCTCTCTCTCTCTCTCTCTCTCTCTCTCTCTCTCTCTCTCTCTCTCTCTCTCTCTCTCTCTCTCTCTCTCTCTCTCTCTCTCTCTCTCTCTCTCCTCTCTCTCTCTCTCTCTCTCTCTCTCTCTCTCTCTCTCTCTCTCTCTCTCTCTCTCTCTCTCTCTCTCTCTCTCTCTCTCTCTCTCTCTCTCTCTCTCTCTCTCTCTCTCTCTCTCTCTCTCTCCTCTCTCTCTCTCTCTCTCTCTCTCTCTCTCTCTCTCTCTCTCTCTCTCTCTCTCTCTCTCTCTCTCTCTCTCTCTCTCTCTCTCTCTCTCTCTCTCTCTGTATAATTAAATGGCGTCCAGATTTCATAATTTTAAAATATCATAAGATTATTAATAAGTGATACAATTTTTATGTCTATATAAAAAAAAATATCCCAGAAAAAGTTCGTAAAAAAAGTATGTGAAGTGTAAAATCTTGCATTATCTATTCTTTTACAGATCTAAATTCATCTCTGAATATAAATATCATCTAAACTGTATTACATAAATAAAGATATCTTATAACAATTAATTAATTAAGATCTCTTACCGCTTGAAAAAATAAATTAGCCTACAACTAAAAGTGTTTAAACAAAATAACGATCCATTTAAGAATAGTGACAATGCACTCAATTTATACTTCAAACTCGTTCGTTAGACCGGTAAGAGGCAATTTGAGGGGAAAGATGGAGAAGAGGGGAAGGGGAGTTTTCTTTTGTCAAAGCAGGATGTCAGTAAGTGCCAAGTTCTTTTATCAAAGGTTATTTGGCCTAGATGTAAATCCACGTGGCAGTCGAATTAGTGCCAACTTTAAATGTCTATAATTTTTTTTTTACAATGTCCAATTTATAAATCTTTGTTTGTATATATATATATATACATATATATATATATATATATATATATATATATATATATATATATATATATATATATATATATATATATATATATATATATATATATATATATATATATATATATATATATATATATATATATATATATATATATATATATATATGGTCAGCATCCCGAAAAGGCCAGGCATGTAACTAAAAAACTATAACAGCTACACGAAAATAAATATCATTTTATTAATCAGGAGACATTTTTACCCCTGAAATTAAAAAAATAATAAAAAATAACGCTTTTTAAAAAATTAAATTTGTTAAAAATGTTGACAAAATTAAAGTTTTTTGAGAAAACGAAGAAGCTGGAGTAGTCGGAGGGAGCGCACAAAGTTGCCAAATGTTGAATTTTTTTCTTTTATAACTAAAGGATACCCGACGGGTAAAAATTAAAGATGGACAGAGTCGGGGTTTCTCGGCCTACCGGGGGACGACGGGGGGGACTTCGTCCCCCCTCTGTCCCTCCGTCGGCTCAAACCCCCTAAAAAGGATATAAAAAGAAAAAATAACATTTTCTCCAAAGCGTAAAAATAAAATGGTATTTGGCAACTTTTGCTCTCGTGAACTAATGCAGGATTCAAGGTCAATCACAGCGTACACTTGCCAGGTCTAATATTATACTAATATTTAAAGTGTTATTAATAAATATTAGAATAAAATAAATTTTTAAGTTTTGTCGATGAAATTACTTGCTGAAATCAAAAATGTTATTTATTTTCCTGTAGATGTTATAGTTTTCTAGTTACATGCCTGGCCTCTTCGGGATGCTGGCTATATATATATATATATATATATATATATATATATATATATATATATATATATATTATATATATATATATATATATATATATAATATATATATATATATATATATATATATATATATATATATATATATATATATATATATTAAATGTTAAATATTGCATATTAATCGCAATTAGAAGATGTAAATAAAGAAAGAACATATAATGGGAAGATAAAGAAATTACTGCCTTCTCTGGGATTGAACCACCGCCTGTTGCGAATGAGGACAATATACCCGATGCTATACAACTGAGCTATCCTCCAACCCCAAAAAGTTGGATTCAAGAACAGTTATAAAGCAACCGAGCTCCCGTCAAGGCGACATCACCAGGTGTCCAGCCTGTCCTATCCCTCGTTCTTTATATTTTAGATGTTAAATATTGCATATTAATCGCAATTAGAAGATGTAAATAAAGAAAGAACATATAATTTAGCCGGTGTCTGAGCCGTTGCTGGAGCAGGAGTTAGAAGAAAAGCACAGAGTGCGTTACTGAGAAGGATGGAAGAAGAAATAAAAAGAAGTTTCGTATGACAGATCAAATGAGTGATTGTAGGTGTTGGGACCGACGCCGGTGCGGCGTCAAGTTTGTAAACATGTACTTAGCACCATAATATTGGTGTCCTAATAATTGGACTCTGAAGTTCGGGAAATTAACCACGATAATCTCATTTTTGGGACGTTATACCCCTGTTTGACACCCGTCATGATAGGTTTTGGATGATGGGTAAGCCGGCAACACAAAACGCGTGTTCATCCGTTCTAAAACCGCAACGGTTGAAACGACACGCTCGGCAATAGCGGGAATCGACTCGGCATACCTCTAAACATACTAATCAACACCAAACTCGGTTTTGTAGCTCCCGAAACAAAAATGTTACATAAGTGCATTAGAAAAGGGGGGTAGGGGTACTATCTAATACTAAACCATGGTAGGAGTGACTCGATTTCATCATAAACCACGGGAATCGATTCAGCAGTATCGATTATATACTAATCGATACCTATATCGAATATATGCCGTGACATACGATATGCCATGCTGGAAGTGCTAGAAAAGGGGGGAGGGGTACTAAACCATGGTTGGAGTGCCACGAGCCCGTTATAAACCACGGCAATCGATTCCCTATACCTTATAACATAGGGGTAGACACCTATATCAGGTGTTTCTATGATGTAGGATGTGTCATGCTCAGGGTTGGGAAAAAAACGTTTTTTTCAAATCATGTTTTTTTCATGTTTTTTTCAGTTTTTTTCGTTTTTTTCATTAAATGTATTTTTAAAAATATAAAGAGGCTAATATGATATTTCACTTGAGTATTTTCATTTTTCAAATATAAGGATACTTGAAATTAAACAAATATTCCATTATGATTTATAAAATAGCAGAACTACCTTTCTCTTATATTTTATCAATTGTTTTCGTTACAATTTACAGTAGGTTGTAGCCTGCAGACTGCTGTTTGTAGGCTTCTACTTACTAATTTAACTATGTATTTTACGTTTGTATCATATAATCATATTTATAATTTACTTTTAAATATTAATGTATATTATATTTATATAGAATGAGTCTGAATGACAAAACTCAAAAAGTGACTTAAGGGATGCAAATGAAATAATAAAAATATTGAAATTAAAATTATACCAAGATTGTAAATGAAGGAGGATAAGTGAATGACTAAATTAAATATTTGGCTTTGGAATATCAACTTTTGATTCACTAATCACTAGTCCCCACTCCCCAGACCCCAGTCACTACTGAGTACTGACTACTGTGCTGTGACTACTGTCAAGCTCATTATCACTGGGCTCATCAACGTGATCAGCCACATTTAATTTTGATATAACTAATAAGATCTGATATCGTCGTATGAAGTATCGTGTGAGAATGACAGTGGTGAAGGAGCAGGGGCAGTAACAGAACTCTTAAGCTTAGCTGCCTTAGCATAATCATCTCTCTCAGTTGGCAAATTTTCAGAATTTCCTAGTTCTAGATTATGAGCAATAAATACTAGTTTTTGCAACGTCTACACAACAAAAGTTATATTTTATGCGAGGGCCTTTGCAACCTTTTATTTCCTTAAAAAGTACAGTCACACGACTTTTTGCACGTGGCATTTCTAAATTCTGATTAAATAATTATGATAAAAATGTTACTGAAAGCTAAAACAGAGTAAGAAAACATTAATGAAGCCACAAACAAAATATTATGAATATCAAAATTCAGAATAAAAAATAAAAATATGGAAAACCCATAAAAATTTTGAACACAAACTCAGGGGCTTCCACCTTGTAGGAAATTGGAACCAAAAAATGTCCAAATTAGAGCATATTTGCTAAAATTTATAATATAATTGTTCAAACATGTAAATTCCACAACTTAATTGAAAAAAAAGAAAAAAAACACATTTTTACTTGTTTTTTTCAGGCTGTTTTTTTCATGAAAAAAAAACACGTTTTTTTTTTTAAAAAAACGGGCTTGTTTTTTTTCCTTTCCCAACCCTAGTCATGCTAGAAGTGCTAGAAACTGTGACGTCACTTCTATCTCAGGTCCCAAATCTGATTGATACTACTATATATATGGACGTAATTTTAAAATATTGTAAATAATAAATGCAATATGCGAGAAAGAGAGATACATCATTTTCAGCCTGTCAGAAAAGGCGAACCTCATTTTATCATATTTCTGCTCGTAATTTCACAACTGAGTCAATTGACTCCGTCGTAGTTTCTCTCATGCAGCGATGGGAGGCATTTCTATCCTTAATTCGATATTCGATCTTGGCTTTTGGACAAAAGTCAATTTAAATATAATAAAAAGGCAGCATACTGTTGTTATTTATATGTTTTTGATTATTTATCAGTTCACAATTAACGAAAAATTATGTAAGAAAATAATTGAGTAGAATGACCTATGACACTACAGTCCAGTGGTGCCCAACCTTTAGTCTATCGCGAGCAAATTAAGAATTTAAAAATTTTAGGCGAGCCACACATAGAGCGACGACCACTAATAATCATTAATTTATTATATATATATATATATATATATATATATATATATATATATATATATATATATATATATATATATATATATATATATATATATATTTATATATATATATATATATATATATATATATATATATATATATATATATATATATATATATATATATATATATAAAAACATAAATATACATCTTCTTTATATATATATATATATATATATATATATATATATATATATATATATATATATAACAAAATTTAACTCATTTATCCCATTCATGTTTAAAGTAAATTTGATTAAAACGTTGTTTGATAGAGGATACAAAATTTCTTCATCATACTTAAATCTTAGCAATGAACTTGACTATTTAAGAAACTTATTTTTGAAAAATGATTTCCCAACTTTTTTAATTGACAAATTATTTAAAAAACTACTAACGATGAAAATTCAACCTTCTCCACCTATATATTCTGCTAATAAAAAGATTCTTTATATGAAATTACCGTTTTTAGGAAGAATTAGTTACGAAATTAATAGAAGAATAACTAATTTATTGAATACATCTTTCCCACAATTTAAGTTTAAATTAATTTTCATAAATGATAATAGGATTGGTAAATTCTTTAAAGTTAAAGAAAATCTGCCGTTATCTTTGTGTTCTTCAATTGTTTATTTATATAAATGTGATAGCTGTGATGCTTTCTACATAGGAAAGACCATTAGATGTCTCTCCACACGAATTGCTGAACACAAGGGTATCTCAAGTAGAACTTTAGAGGATCTCCATCATCCACCCTATTCGGCCATTTATAATCATTCTTCCAGGTTTAATCATAATATATCTGATCAAAATTTCAAAATTTTAGACCATGGAAATGCTGAAGATTTGGAAGTTTTAGAATCTTTATATATTTGGAACATGAAGCCCTCCCTAAATGAAAATCTACAATTTAATAATTTAAACATCCTTAAGTGAAGTTGAATTTCTATTTTTTGGTTGACTCTTCTAACTATTTAGTTAATTTTTTATTTTTTTACCAAAAAGTGAAGCAGCACTTCTATTATTATTTTATGATCATTTTAACTGTTTTATTTTGTTTATATCATTATTCATTCAGCCTTGAAAATGGGTGTTTTGTAATAACCCGAAACTAGTCGGATTAAATAAATTTAAAATGTTTAAGATCGTTCTAATTATTTTAGCATATATATATATATATATATATATATATATATATATATATATATATATATATATATATATATATATATATATATATATATATATATATATATATATATATATATATATATATATATATATATATATATATATATATAT
>JABUQX010029769.1:67500-72500 GCA_015478945.1 Trachelipus rathkii
TTATAATATAAAATTTTCAGTTTTTTTTAAAGACACATACCCAGAAAATACGAGAATGTTGCTACTTGCTTTATATAACTTGTAAAACTTTGAATATCTTATTAAATAAATTTAATTTTTTTCCCTTTGCTTCTCAATGTTTTTTTTATAATAATATTTATTTTCTGATGTTATAGATTCTATAATGTTTGTAAAAAGCCAAAGATAAAGGTTAATAAAGGATTTGAAATGAAAACAAAGAATTAGTTAATTACAATTTATCAATATAAAAATATAAATACTAGGTTCTGGCCTTCTGCAGTATTTGTATGTTCCCCTTCATAAACATGAGCATATTAAAGTTTTCATCTGACAGAGAATTCCTCTTAGCTCTGTAGATATCTTTGCCAAGGAAGAACAATCGCTACACCGCAGCGCTAGACGGCATTGCAGTATTATACCTTATAAAGAGATCAATGAGTACCTTCTCATTGCTAAAAGCTAGGTCTGACAGGCTGTCTGTCGATTTCGCCTGCAACCACTTATTTAGAATGAGAGCAGCTTTACTCTTGATTGATCTTTGATGACGTTGACCTTGAGTTAGTTCAGTGCAATCATCAGCATCACAGATGCTTGAGTAGTAGTCCTTCTCTTCTATGTCCTCTCCCTCACTGCTGCTGGTACTGTTGGCGTTCTCGAGTTCGGTACGCCGCAATAACTCTTCCACCTTCTTCTCCATCTAAAGGGCGGAGTATGTGCCTATGTTAACATTAACACTCCTGTAACACGTCTCGTGAATCTCGAATCTCCTAATTTCGATGTTCTGTGGCTTAAAATCTTTCTTCCTTCTACTACAATAATCTTGTGCTTCTGCTACTGTTCTCCTAACAGAACAGATTTTCACGCCTTTTTTGAATATCTTACTACTTCTTACGAGACTGTTATATCTTCTCATCCAAATACTGAGATCCTCTATTTAGGGGATTTCAATTAGTACAACAACACTGAATGGTTGGTCTCTGTTCTTTGGGAGCCTTTGAGGTGAGGGAGGAATGAGATGTTCAAGCATTCTCAACAATCTGGAACAACTAATTAAAGAACCTATACACATTCCGGATCGTCCCAACCAATTCTTGAACACACTTGACCTATGTTTCAGCACTAGTCCTTCTCTCTATAAATACACCATTTTCGCTCATATTGGTAAATCTGACCACAACCTTATATCTCTTAATTCTAGCACTTTCTCTCCAATTGCTCCATCCTGCCCTACTAGGTTCTGGCCTTCTGCAGTATTTTTATGTTCCCCTTCAGAAACATGAGCATATTAAAGTTTTCATCTGACAGAGAATTCATCTTGGCTCTGTAGATATCTTTGCCAAGGAAGAACAATCGCTACACCGCAGCGCTAGACGGCATTGCAGTATTATACCTTATAAAGAGATCAATGAGTACCTTCTCATTGCTAAAAGCTAGGTCTGACAGGCTGTCTGTCGATTTCGCCTGCAACCACTTATTTAGAATGAGAGCAGCTTTACTCTTGATTGATCTTTGATGACGTTGACCTTGAGTTAGTTTAGTGCAATCATCAGCATCACAGATGCTTGAGTAGTAGTCCTTCTCTTCTATGTCCTCTCCCTCACTGCTGCTGGTACTGTTGGCGTTCTCGAGTTCGGTACGCCGCAATAACTCTTCCACCTTCTTCTCCATCTAAAGGGCCTTGACCTCTGACTTTTTGGCCATTGTTTCTTCAAAAGCCCTCATTCACATGTTCTGTGGCTTCAATGTTCTTCTACAATAATCTTGTGCTTCTGCTACTGTTCTCCTAACAGAACAGATTTTCAAGCCTTTTTTGAATATCTTACTACTTCTTACGAGACTGTTATATCTTCTCATCCAAATACTGAGATCCTCTATTTAGGGGATTTCAATGTACACAACACTGAATGGTTGGGGTCCTCTCATACTGATTTAGGTGGGGAGGAGGTCGAATCATTCAGCATTCTCAACGATCTGGAGCAACTAATTAAAGAACCCACACACATTCCGGATCGTCCCAACCAATTCTTGAACACATTTGACCTATGTTTCACCATTAGTCCTTCTCTCTATAAATACACCATTTTCGCTCCTATTGGTAAATCTGACCACAACCTTATATCTCTTAATTCTAACACTTTCTCTCCAACAGCTCCATCCTGCCCTATGCGTTCTTTCTGGCACTTTGATCGGGCCGATTGGGGGGCCTTGCGTCTACACCACCTATAATTGGAATGACTGCTTTGTCTCTGGTGACGCTTCGGCTTCTGCCGATAAGGTGGGAGCTGTAATCGTTGATGAGATGAGCAGGTTCATTCCTTCTTCGACTAAATCTTTCTCTTCTCATAATCCATGGTTCGATTGTGCTTGTTCTCTGGCCATTCAGGCTAGAGACAGTGCGTATCGGGTGTGGAAAAATTCTCGTTCTCCTATCACTCTCACTAATTTTCATTCAGCTAGAAATCGTTGCAGGGATACTCTTCGTCGAGCAAAGCGGGCTTTCATCAAACGAAAGTGCGCTAACCTCCTTGGTTCTCCTACTAACAAATATTCCTGGCCTCTTGCCAAAAATATCTGTAACAACTTCTGTAAATCTGCCTTTCCTCCTCTTATTTGATCTGATGGTTCTGTTGCTAATTCTCCAACTGAAAAGGCCAATCTCTTTGGCCTCCTATTTTCCTCTAACTCAACCCTGGACGATTCTGGCATCCCTCTTCCTCCTCCTTCTCCTCTCAGGTGTCCTATGCCTTTGCCAGTGATTACATTTGATCGGGTGCATGGGCTCCTGAAATCTATGAACGTTAGGAAGGTGGGTGGCCCGGATGGGATTCCTCCCCGTGTTTTGAGGGAGTGTGCTTCCGTGCTATCCCCGCCCCTCGTTCAACTATATTCTCTATGTCTCAATACTAGCAATTTCCCTCAGTGTTGGAAGCACGCACATGATTCCGAAAAAGGGAAGCCGCTCTGATCATTCTAACTATCGCCCTATAGCTCTCACTTGTATTCTATCTTAGATCTTTGAATCCCTTCTCAACTCTCATTTCTTAGATCATCTGGAAACTCATTCCCTTCTTTCTGATCGCCAGTACGGCTTTCGGCGTTCAAGGTCTACTGGCGATATACTTTCCTATCTTCCCGATTTATGGTTTTCCGATAGGTTAGACGGGGAGACTTGCGTGGTGGCGCTTGACATATCCAAAGCATTCGACCGGGTTTGGCATGCGTCACTGCTCTCCAAGCTCCCCTCCTTTGGGTTTCCTCCTTCTCTTTGCTTACGTATGTCTAGCTTTATTTCAAATCGCTCAATATCGCTGTTGTTGATGGTGCGACTTCTTCTTCCTTTTATGTCAATAGTGGTGTTCCTCAGGGTTCTGTCTTATCTCCTACTTTATTCCTACTTTTCATTAATGATCTTCTCACCTGCACATTTAACTCTATCCACTCATATGCCGATGACTCGACCCTTCATTCTTCAACTCATTTCAATTCTGCTCCCTCTTTTACTTCTAGAATTGCCTCTCATCTTAATCTTTTCGATTCTATTCTCGCTGATCTGGATAGGATTTCCGGGTGGGGTCGTCTCAACCTTGTGAAATTCAATTCTTTAAAAACTCAACTTCTTCAAATCTCACTCTCTAAAAAACCTTCTAACTTTCCTATCTCTTTGGATGGTTCTCTCATTTCTCTTGTCGACAATATAAACATCCTTGGCCTTAACATAAACAAAAAATGTCTTGGAAACCTCACATCACAATGGTTGCTAGGGCGGTCTCAAAGAAACTGGGAATTCTGTTTAGACTGCGAGACTTTTTTTCCTCTTCTCAGTTACTCCAGCTATACAAAGATCGCATCCGCCCTTGTATGGAATATTGTTCCTATATCTGGGGGGGCTCTGTTTTCACCCGGCTTTTGGACAAGGTCGAGTCAAAGGCCAAAAGTTATAACTGTTCTGTACTTTCCAGTTTCACCGACTCTCATCTTTTGCGGCACGATGTTCGTGCGCTATCTATCTATATAGGTACACCGCAGCAGCAGTTACTCGAGGGAACTTAACACTCGCGTACCACTACCTTTACGACGTCCACTTAGCCCAAGGGGTGCTGTATCTGCGCACGAATTTTGTGTTGATATTGATAACTCCAGGCTAGTTCGCTGCGGTGCTTCCTTCTTTCCTGCCACTTCTGTTCTGTGGAACTCTTTTCTGTGTTTCCTGCTTTATTTAATCTCCCTCACTTTGAAGCCTGCGTCTGTCCATCTGCATGTCTCTGCTCTCTAGACCTTCGTCTTAATCAGGGCCCTGACCTCTGCCTTTTTGGCCATTGTTTCTTCAAAAGCCCTCATCCACATCAGGCGAAACTTGGGGTAGAAGGCAGTGGCCAGAAGGTACTCCTCATCTTCAAAGGTGCTGGAGAACCTCTTGTCTATGGTGTCAAGGAGGGTATTGACCAGAGGGTCACAGAACTGGAGATTGGCATTGGTCTTCAAGTCAATCAGCTTTTTTTGGTCACAATGAAGGTGGGGATCAGGCAGCCCAGATAGCACTGTTTCTCCCCTTGGATTTGATCCAGTGCAACGGCAACTGGTGCCATGACCTGATAATTGAAAAAGAAATATTATTTAACTAGTTTTAAAATGGAAGCATTACTCTGCATTAGCTAAAAAGTAAAAAGAAATAAAGAATTGAAATAACGTCTCGCTAATATTTAGTTTATTTACCCTATATATATATATATATATATATATATATATATATAACTAATATATATATATATATATATATATATATATATATATATATATATATATATATATATATATATATATATATATATATATATATATATTTAATTTATAAAAAATTTTATATATATTTAGTTTATTTACCATATATATATATATATATATATATATATATATATATATATATATATATATATATATATATATATATATATATATATATATATAACTTATATATCTTT
>JABUQX010029769.1:85000-87794 GCA_015478945.1 Trachelipus rathkii
GTCGCCGCGCGCGGCAGGCGCTGACGGGCGCTCGAGCGATGTGAGCGAGCTAGGCGCAGCGTCGACGTGGGCCGCCGGTTCAGCCGAGCTAATGGACGGCGCGGTCCTCCGCCGAGGGGACACCGGGAATGCGCAGGAACCCCGGAACGCGTATTAAGTACACTTCACAAGTGTACTTAATACCACTTCCAAGTGGTTATTTAATACTGTAACTTAAGCGGGTAAAAACGTCATGTGCGCGAGCTTGGGTTGTAAACAATGCGCGGGCGTAGCCGCGCAATGGTACGTAGCTCGTGTAAGTCAACGAACAAAGGGGGGAGGGAAAAAACAAACATCCATGTGTATCACAATATGCTCACGCGCATATGTGCTCACGCACGTACATGGAAATATCAATAAAAATATAGGTTCCAGGGGGGCGCAACCCCCCAGGGTAAAACGGCGTACATGAAATGTACACCAAAAGATAGCCCGCGGCCGGGACCCCCCGAAAAATTGCTCACCGTCTTTCCTGAGTACAGGGGGCGCCGACCCCGCCCATTGATTGGAATCTGTCATCCTTACTACTGACGGCGACTCCTTTCTTCACTACTCATTTCATTTTGAAAGATGTCTCACCCAACAGTAAGTGACTCACGTTAGGGAGGCGGCCTTGACCCTTGGGGCAACTAATCTTTGACCTTTCTCGAATTTCTAATTGGGACATTGAGGACATGGTTGTTTTCAAGGCTTCAATAGCCCAATTCGCTAATCTTACTACGGGGTATAATCTTCCACACGACAATACTTCAAAACCGCACAACTCAAACCTTCGTCTGTCCTTAATATTCTCGGTTTCTTTTTCTCGTGATATTAATTGGAAGGATCTCTCTCTCTCTCTCTCTCTCTCTCTCTCTCTCTCTCTCTCTCTCTCTCTCTCTCTCTCTCTCTCTTCTCTCTCTCTCCTTCTCTCTCTCTCTCTCTCTCTCTCTCTCTCTCTCTCTCTCTCTCTCTCTCTCTCTCTCTCATGGCATGTTTCCATGACTATTTAATTTGTTCATGGATGGGGCAATGAATAGGTGGCAAGGTGTTAAACTGTTAGTAAGTGAAGATGATTTGGTCGGTTTTGTGTGGTGAATCTAAAGTAAGTTTAAGAAGATTGGTAGAAAGGTTTGGCTGGGTATGTAAAAAGAGGGGGTCTGAAAGTAAATGTAGATAAAAACGAGGTGGTGATGGTATTTGAGGAGAGTACGAAGAGTGAAATCGGGCTGAATGGAAGACAGCTGAAACATGTATCCGAGTTTAAGTATTTAGGGTACATGTCGGATGAAAAGGAACGGATGATGCTGAGTGTAGTAGGAAAGTTGAGAGGTAGGAAGGTGGCCGGTGCAATTAAATCTTTGGTGAATGTTAGAGGACTAAGTCTTCAGTCATTTTATAATTCGGCTATTGGATCTGGATGATGTTCGGTCAAGTCGCACTCAAAACAGTAGGAAAGAGAAGATACAAGAAGGTGAAGGAAAGAAAAGAGAAAACTAAATCTGGAGAACCTTTTTACCATTTAATTTTGAGAAAGAGAAAATTTATTTTGAGGAATTTGTAAAGTAGACAAGTGGACAGGGAAGCTGTGAAAAATTAAGAAATTAAAAAAAATAATAATTTTGCATCAAAATATTTCGATTTTTAATTGATAAAATATTGTAGTAGTCTCTACTGGGGTGTGAAGAATTAAAAACAGTTTAAATAGATTTTTTTCCGAAAAAAAATAAACATTTTCGACTATATTTCCAAATTTGGACATAGTTATTGAGATCTTCAAATCTACGTAATAAAGATTGGACTTCAAATGAGCACATCCAGGACTTTACCCGTGAAAAGGGCCTATTTCAAATATTGCGCCGGGTAGCTCAGTGGTAGTGCAATCACCCAATAAAGCAAGAGACCCAGTTTCGATACTGGTCGAATGGGAGAATATGAGTTGTTCTCTCCTTAGTCTTATTAGCTTCGTCTTACTCTGATGTAAAATGAGTACACCCCCTTCTTGAATAGGGCTCTGCTCTTGAGCTGTGGTTATTTGTAAAAACAAAAGAATGCTATTATGAGTGATAATGTATAATAATGACACTATAGATCTAAGGCGAAGTCTGTTATGTGAGAAAAACTGATAAAATGAGAAATGAACGTATTAGGAAGTTGCGTGGATTAGCGAAAGGAGTTATTGAGAGTGTATTAGGGTGGTTTAGTCATTTGAAAAGGATGGATCGTAGTCGACTGATTAAGCGGTTGAATAGTGGCTAGTTCGTTGGGAAGCGACTGGATAAGACAAAAGAAAAAAAGGATTGAGCCAGTTATTAAGCGTCTGAACGGAAAGGAAAAGGAAAGTGAGTTTTTGGTTCAAAGCAAGAATAGTGCATAATAGGAGCGAAAGGCGTGCTTTTATGGAGGGGGTCATGGTTGTGGCTGTTCAGGGATTTGGTTCTTCATTTCATCATTAAATTTGAAATTTCAAATAAAATAGATGCCCGAATATATGATAATATAGTATATATAGTAATTATATCTATATATATATATATATATATATATATATATATATAGGTATATTATATATATATATATATATAGATATATAGTATATATATATGGTTATATATATATATATATAGTTATTATATATATATATATATATATATATATATATAATTATATATATATATATATATATATATATATATATAATATATAATATATATATATATATATATATAATATATATAATATATATATATTATATTATAATATATAATTATATATA